>BPTQ01000005.1:140163485-140182808 GCA_019973895.1 Chrysanthemum seticuspe | reverse complement strand
CCTTGGGGGAGATACATGCTTTATTTTAAACCAAACACATTGCTTTCAAATTCTATACTTATCTGATTATTTTACTTGCACTAAGTTACCGCATTTGCCAATCTTAAGTCCCTAAATCATGAATCATTAATCACGAGTGAAGTGAGCGCGAATATTGTGGATAGATCTATCAGGATTGACGAATCCCGTTTGTTTGACCAGGATCCGGTAAACAAACGCACTATATTTGAGTACATCAGGTAAAACGGCAAATTTTACCTACTTGGGGCATCGGTTACTATTATATGACAGCAAGTTAACGCCTTGATTGCATGATGCTTAGTGAATAATAACTGTTTTGGTTTTCAAACCACTGGTGTGAATTTATAACTCACACTACAAACATAATGTGTTCAACCATCAAACAAACTCTATGAATTTCACTCAACCTTTGTGTTGACAGTTTTAAGCATGTATTTCAGGTCCATAATGTCGGAAGCTGGCACGGAAGAGCAAGGATACTGAAGAAGGCTATAAATTTTATTATCATTCGAAAACCTATTTAATGTATTTTGTAAACAATGGAACCAACTGGGACCTCATTTTTGTAAACTCTGATATTTATATAAATCGAATGATAAATCTTTTAAAACGACTCCATCCGAGTATGTTTTCTATTGTTATGACTGTTGTGCCATGAAGTAACACCCAGTTTGAATTCCGCTGCGTATCACGAAATTGGGGGTGTTACAAAGCCGTCTTTACATCCATCTGATATACTACCATGTTCTTACTTGTAGCATTAGCCAAGAAGATTCTGATTGCCTCGATACGAGCAACTGGAGCAAATGATTCTTCAAAGTCAATACCCTCCTCTTGACGGTATCCTTTTGCAACCAATCGAGCCTTGTTCTTCAACACATCACCATGCTCATCAAGTTTTACTTTGAGGATCCACTTTAGAGCAATGATCATTGCACAATCTGGAGCAGGTACTAATTCCCATACATCTAGTCGATCAAACTCATGAATTTCTTCTTGCATGGCATTGAACCAACTGTCTTTATTCATGGCAGTTTTCACGTCATTTTGTTCGATCTTAGAGAGTACGGAGTTGAAGAAGCACCATAAGGCATCGGTTGCAAGTTATTTCCGTGTGGATATTGGACGAGAGAGGTTTCTAATGGTGTTGTCCAATGGATGATCATGTGTCCATTTTCTAGAGTGTTCATGTGGTTGTTGTTGAGGAACTGAAGTAGCAGAGTCTATATCTCCTGAAGAAGATGGTTCTGATGATGACTCAGTAGAAAATATGTTTTCAAAGGGTTCATCTTCTAGAGGAGCAAAAGGGTTTTCATCATCTGTAACAGCAACAACATTTCCATTGTGTACACTCGATGATTGATGATTTGTTGATGAGACAGAGTGATCAGCAGCAGGCGCTTCTTGACTTAATGACATTGAAACTGAAGGGTTAACTTCATTGACAAGGATAGAGGCAGCCTCTGTTGATGGAACTGACATATCATTAGCATTTGGCTCATAGTGTTCATCAAACATTGGATCAAATAATTTCTTCAAATCATCTTCTGAAGAAGGTACATACGTAGTTGCTGGTGAGGGATTAGAAACAAGAGTAGAACTGATAGGACTACTGGATAAAGGTTGAAATGCGGGTCCAGAACTGGATTGTCCTGGAGCCATTTGACCGGTCAGCTCATCGAACGTAACGTGAATTGTTTCCATGATATTTCGGGTTCTCTTGTTGTAGATTCGGTATCCTTTTCTGTTTGGTGCATAACCTACAAATACTCCAATGTCCGCTTTAGCTTTTAGTTTACCTAAATCTTGACCGTCATTAGTTGGGTAACATAAAGCACCAAACATACGACAGTAGGATAGATCAGGTTTTCGTTTATGGACAAGTTCATATGGAGTTTTTCCATGAGAGGTGTGAATAAGGGAACGATTTTGGGTGTAGCAAGCAGTGGCAATGGCTTCAGCCCATAGAAACATTGGAACCTTTGAATAAATTAGCATTGTTCTTGTGGCTTCCACAAGGGTTCGATTTCGTCTTTTAACTACACCGTTCTGTTGAGGAGTTCGTGGAACACTTCTTTGATGACTGATTCCAACACTTTCATAAAACTGAATTAAGTCTTTGTTAACAAACTCTGTGCCATTGTCTGTTCGAACAATTCTAACACTATTGTTGAGTCGAACCTGAAGCTATTTGATAAGTTTGATGATGACATCTGGAGTTTCATCCTTTGTCCTCAAAAAATTTACCCAAGTAAATCGAGAGTAGTCATCAACAACTACTAGAATGTATTTCTTCCCATTTATCGTTTGCACTCTCATTGGTCCGCACAGATCCATATGAAGGGTATGAAGAACTTCCATTACTGAGTTTGTGGGTTTTGGTTTGTGGGCATATTTTGTGCTTTTTCTCAATTGGCAAGCTGAACAAAGATGATCTTTTTCATACTTTAATCTGGGTAATCCTCTTACTAAGTCCTTTCTGGAAAGACTGTTTATAGTACCAAAGTTTAAGTGATTGAGACGATGGTGCCATAGCCATGACTTAGTTTTGGAAGCCTTTGATAGCAAGCAGATGGGTGAAGATTTCATCATATCTTCGATAGAGATGGTGTATAGGTTTGAACCACGAGTTCCTCTGAGAAGTTCCACACCATCAATTTCTCTAACACAACAAGTATGTTTTCTGAAGGCCACTTCTAAATCTGAGTCACAGAATTGTCCGACAGAAAATAGATTATGTCCAAGACCTTCAACATAATATACCCTGGAAATCACACTATCTCCAACCACGTAATCTCCATAACCCATAATAGCACCAAAATGATCGTTTCCGAATCTCACAGTTCGATGAACTTACTCACAAAGTTCATGAGCCGTGACCGGTCTCCAGTCATATGCTTGGAACAACCTGAGTCCAGGTACCACATAATGATTTGAACGATCTGCAGTTGAACACAGACAAGAATGGATATTGGATAATTGGGATCCCCATGCAAGAATGGGTTCCATTTGGTTAGTAACAGTGATTGGAACACCCACATCAGAACTAGAAGCAATGGAATCATTAGAAATAGATGCAGTGCTAGTGTCCATATTTGACCTATTCAAAGTATGTTCACTTCTTAAGGGATAGTTCTACCAGTAGGCATCCATTTTCTAGTGGGCATTGACTTAGCAAATTTAGGGCAAAACTCATTAACCTTACGCCTAGTAGGTATCTTTTGCCTTTGCCTTTTTGCCTTCTTAGCTTGAATTTTAACATTAACAATTTTAACTGGGCATTTAACAACATTAGACAAATCATTCACACCACATTCAAGATTAGTAATAGAAACCACGCAAGCATCATTACATGTTTTGCCAAAAGTGGTAGAATTCGCATTAATTACAGTACGCTTAGAGCTAACACAAGAATCAACACGATTCGTCTTATTCAAATTCTCCCTAAGGTGATCTTCTACTTTCTTCCACTGAGCATTCCTAGCATGCAAGGTCCTATCATTCTTTGTGTTGCCTTGAGGCTTTGACCCGCTTACTTTGGTGTCACTTCTTACTCCTGTAGAGGGAATTGGAACATTAGTTGGTTTTGCTACTTTTTGCATTCCTGAACTAGAAGTGCAGGGATCTGAACTACTTGAAGGCACCTTAGTGTTAACTTTCATAAAACTGGGCATAGAATGGTTTGTATGCATGGCACTAGGCATAGAACAAGGCATCACAGCTTTTCCTTTTGCACCTAAGGATTTAGGACATGTTGCTATTAAACATTCTTGCAGCTCTTGAGATCGTTTGGCTTGAATGCACGTAAACCTAATTTCTCTATCAAGAGGCTTATTAACGAAATCCTCTTCCACAATCTCACGGAGACATTCTAGACTATCATTAAGGTGAGCACAATAGTTATGAAACATAGGTTCATTATTCCTAAGATGAGGAGGAATGTATTTAACAGTCACAGTGTATTTGCAGTCTAAGGAAGACTTTGATGCAACATTTTCATTAAAGACAAGTGGCAGTTTCCCTTTTTCCTGACTCCTTAGATTCTTAATTTCTTTTTGTAAAGACGTTATTTTTTCGTTGTTTTTGTCACGAGTGACTTTCATTAAATCATATAACTCTTTAAAGTGTCGTTTAACTTTTTCATTTTCTTCTAGAAAACTCTCGTTTTCCTTTTGTAAAGCATTAACTAAGTTTTGAAAATGAAAAGTTTGAGAATACTGAGAATCTAAAGGAGGAGGCATTTGGGAGCCAGTTACATTGTTCTTTTCACCCTTTAATTGAGAGATTTGGGCTTTCAACTTTCTGATCGTGTTACAATGAGCTTGAATCTGTTCGTCACGTTTGTTTATCTGAAAAACTGCATCAAACTCTGGAACATCTGAGGATGTCTTGATATTTGAGGTTTTGACATTTTCTTTAAGATGTTGATATTTTAGTTGTAAATCAAAATGTTCAACTTCTAGTTTAGAAAGATGTTTTACCAAATTATCGTGATCATCCTGATCAATTTTCTCAATTAGTTCTGAGTTTTTGTTTTCAAGCTCAATGAGACGATCATGGGAAACTTTCAATGCAATAGATAATTCATGAAATCGAGAAGCAGTAATAGAGTGCTTAGTAACAGTATAAAACACATCTTGAGCAACACAACTCGAAATCAAATTCTCATTTAAGATGTGCAAGTTCTTCCTTTCAACCTCATTATATTTGAGTTCCTGTTCATAATCATTGACTTCAACTATCATTGCATCAAATTCCTTTTCCATTTCTTTAATATCTGAATTTATCCCTTTTTGAAGACTCTCAAATTGACCTTTTAATTGTTTGAAGAAAGGCATGACCTCAGTTAAATAACATTCTTTAGTTTGCTCAAAACCCTTTCCCCCTCAGTTATCCCTGTAGGTGTGATTCTCTTCTTACATGTTTTCTCAAAATCAACAAACAGCTGATAAACAACATACAGGCTGATTAAGGTCTTGCTATTAGTGGCAATAGATCTAGGAACTAGATGCATTGGTGTATTTGGAGGATACACAGTAGCTGCAGGCATTTTCCTAAGGGGAGTGTTTGTTTCAAAAAGTACATTAACTTTTAGCTTATCCATATCTTTCTTCCAAAAGATCTGTTCTGGGGTTAATTGAGTTTGAGGCTTAAACATGTTCAAGGATATCCAATTTTCCTTAGTGTAATCATGGGGTTTGATCGTTATGTTATTCTCTTTACACGCAGGATCGTTAAGCTTCTTATTCATTTTCTCCCTAGATGAATCATCTAGTTTTCTATCTTCCTCAGTGCACTCAATGCAACTAGGTTTATGTCTAGGTTTAAGAATCTCATTGCCATCATAGATTACATTTTGAGCAGCTTTTGCAATCTTATCATACTCAGGATTAGGTTTCTCTATAATGGGACTACTATGCTTATCGCTGAGAACTCTATGCTTAGTGATCATGTGAGCAGTCTGAATGGTATTCCCTTGTACGTACAACTTATTTTCAAGCTTGTTTTTAAAAAATTTTAGATTAGAGAAATCATTCAAAAGTTTTGATTCCTTAGCACTGAATTCTTGCTTAAGCATTTTAACATTTTCTTGAAGTTCTTGTTTTTGCTTAGCAGTTTTAGAAAGCTTTTCTTGTAAGGAGTTTAACTCTTGTTTTAATACTTCTTCTCTAAAATTACTTTTTCTAATAGTTGTACGGATTTGGTCATCCATTTCCTGCTCACGGGTGGTTAACTCAAACTTAGCACGTTGTTCATAAATAACAACTTGTTCTTTATAGGCATTTAGTTCAGAGATGACAGAATCATCAGGGGCACATGCAGTGTATTCATAAAAAATATAGTCATCATTGACTGCAGAAGATGCATCACTTGGTACAGTTTCACTTTCACTTTGTTTCACATATTGATCATATGGGACAATATTGATATTACCCATATTTTCAATATCTGACAGAAAAGTTTCAGTTGATTGTACTTTGTCATGTATATTTTGCTCATCAACATCATCGTATAGTTTTAATACCTCTGAGATGATTGATTCTTTGGATGGACCAGCTTGCTGTGATGATGAGACTTTTGGAGAGACCATTGGAGAAATGCTAGCCATGAAGATTGTCTGTGCAGTAGGTTCATCATCGACGTCAGAGTCGTATGCATCACAGTCTGCAACTTGAAAAGCATTCTGATGATTATGACCTATCTCCTGATTTGGCTGCTCATCCACATCTGCATCATATGTCTTGGCATTGCCCTCAGCAAGAAACAACGGCTCCTCTTCATCCAACACAGCTCCATTATCCTGAGCTTGCACAAGTAACATCTTGTCTTTGAAGTACTCTGCATTTTGAGGGCGTTTTGGAGAAGTGCAGTTCCTTGCTATGTGTCCATCACCACCACAGTTGTAGCACTTAATTGGCTTAGCTTGACCCTGATTTGGATTCCTTCCACGATTCTGATTAGCCACATATCCTCTACCAATTCCACCTGTTCCCTGTTCATACTGCCATTCTTGAACTGGTTGCACCATAACCTTCCCATCTCTGACAGTAGCTTGATTATGTCGATTGGATGCAGTTCTGAGGTTATTGTTGGTGTGTGGGAGAGAGTTCATGTTTTGACTAACCATGAGAGACAGTTGATTGATGAAGTTTTCCATGAATGTGTTTGGGTCAGGAGGCTTATATGCTGGATCAGGGATGAGCTTGTAATTACCATTACCCATGGGTATGACTTGAGAAGCTTTGGTGGTAATTCCAACATTGGTGTAGAAAGCTGTAGAGTCATTTGATGAACTTGTTTCTCCCTGGTTGGTTTTGAACTGTTCAAGAATCCTTTTTTCAAACATAGCATGTCTCTCATTCTGAAAAAGGAATGCATAAAGTTGCTCATAGTTGGTGTTCTTCAATCCTTTGGTTAACTTCATAGAGGTGACAAACTTATGCCATTCGGGATTCATGTTGTTCACAAACTTTGAATTCAGCTGAATGTTTGGCATGGTCATTTTGATGTTCCTCATATCATTCACAAGCTTATGGAATCTCACGTAGTACTCATAGACACTCTCATCTGGTTTCATTTTGAAATGCTCAAACTCATCATACAGTTGTGATTCTCTATCTTCCTTGGTTAATTCAGAACCTGAGAGAAGCATCTTGACATTATCCCAAACTGCCTTGGCTTCAGTGTTGTGATTGATAAGCTTGTAGATGTCTTTTGGAAGACCCTGAAGTATAATGTTGGAAGCTCTGATGTCAGCATCGAATCTCTTTTTCTCCTTATCATTGAGCTCATCATACGTCTTTGGTCTGTCTAATCCATAGATCATTGTTCCATCTGCAGCTGTATCAATTAAGTCTCTTGTAGTCTCAATCTGATAAGGTCCTTCATTAATGAATTTGAGAATGTTGACCCCATTTTCCTTTCCAAGACAGTCAATCTGATTCGTTGAGCCCAAGAGTCGTAGTCAGTTCTGTCAAGCATAGGTGGACAAGTATCTGAACCAGCTGCTTGAACATCCTCAGCAACAGTGGAGATAATTGTAGGTACGTTGGAGACATGTTAACAGATTACACGGGTTTTTATAACTCTATGATTAAACCGGGAAATAGATTCTTTCAAGGAATTTTACTAAATCAAGAGAGAACCGTATTACAAACAAAAATCAACCAAGTAGCTAAGACCAAGTCGCTAAGAACCAAGTCGCTGGACACAAGTCGCTAATGCACCAAGTCGCTACACAGTCAAGTCGCTAAAGAGCAACTCGCTAAGGTCCAAGTTGCTAACACCAAGTCGCTAAGCACCAAGTCACTAAGACCAAGTCGCTAAGCACCAAGTCGCTAGACACAGTTAAGTTGCTAAAGAACAACTCGCTAAGATCCAAGTCGCTAGTATCAAGTCGCTAACAATTTACACTACAACTCGCTAACAATTTCGGAAGCAAGTCGCTAACCTCACCAAGTCGCTAGCCGTAGTGGAGAATCCACTAACTTGTACTATTTGTCGGCTTGTCTCAATAGACAAGTCGCTAGGCTCAAGTCGCTAACAACTAACACTGTAACTCGCTAACTTTTACTGAAGCAAGTCGCTATGATGAAAAATACTACGAGAACCAAGTCGCTATCAAGAAAAACTTAAAAAACACACTTTTTAATCCAAAACAAGCTCAACCAAAGTGATTCAAGCTTACCAAATCAAAACCCAAGCACTTACAATGATTCTTAACTCAAAAGTACACCCAAAATTCAAACTTTAACACAAGAAATGATCCAAATGATGCAAAAACCACTAAACGTTTTCAAACTAAAAAAACATCTAAAACCATTAGAAATCCAAGTATATGTAAGAGAGATGATCAAACCATGGCTCTTGATACCATTTGTAACATATTGGATTTCACAAACACACTAAATCAAAGATCAAAGAGGTGTGTACTATGGTTTTAGAGAGAGAAAGTTAGAGGTTGGGAATTTTAGTGAGAGAAAGAAAAATCTTATTATGAGCTCCAACTCTCTACCTTGGGAGGTAGAGAGTATTTATAGTTCTTACACAAATCGCCACCTACGGGCTGTGGATCAGGCATACAGTGGGTAAAGACCCGTCTGTCCTCCACGGTGTTGCTTAACAAAATACTACTAAACATTAACTAATCTATGACTACGAGCTTTCTAACGATTACATATACTTGAGGTGACCGACTCTTTAATAACTGGATTTACTAAATCCTAACAAGATCGCTCTCATGGCACATGAATCAAACGAGGTACATTCTGACTCATCTTACTCCTCTATCGATAATGCCACTTTTCAAAAACAATATAATCAATTATGTGAGCTTAGCTTAAAAATCATAACTAAAACAAGTTTTTAAAAACTAAAAAGGAATTTTTAGAAAACGAAGTTTATCAGCTAAAAGAAAAAGCAAAACGTTTTGAAAAAGGCAAGGCTAATAACAATGGTTGCAAATCATGTCAAGAGCTTGGTCTTTAAATAGAAAAGTTAAAACTCACACAGGAAGTTCTCATCGAACATAACTCTTAGTTTAAAAGATTTAACAAAAATATTTCTTGTGCCGATGAAATAGTAAGAATTCAAAAAATACCAGGAAATACAAGTGGATTAGGTTTTAATGAAGTATTTATTCCAAGTAGTCAAACCAAAATGGCCGGAAAAGACAAACAAATTGTCCCAACTGCAACTGTTCACCACGGACCAGACGGAACCAAAAATTTGGGTCCGTCCGTTGTAAAATTTGGTTCCGTGGTGTCTGTAGAAGGTCAAAAAGTTTGCAAAACGGACCGTAGTGAATTTGTCAAAGTAACTAAAAAATATAAAGATGTTGTTGAACAAAAACCTGCTGCTACAATAGGAGTAGGACTTGCTAAAAATGATTAGATCTAAAACTACTCAACAACGGCCTAAAACACCCATTGCCAAACGCCCCTTTCCCAAAAGCAACTACAACATACAACCCAACTATCAACATACTGGCTGGAATCAAAACTTTCCTAGACCATATCAAACTCCTAATTAGATGCCATGGACCCATACCCATCATTTCCATACATGAACCAAGTAAATGGTATGTTTAACCCAAACGGACCCATGAGATATTGGGGACCAAACGCTTGAGTTATTTGTGTCATAGGTATGCTTGAAAGTCGGCTTGGAACCTGATGAATGGATAAAAGATAGCGGATGCTCAAGACACATGACGGGAAACAAAAGCTTCTTCTCAACATACCAAGAGTATGACGGAGGTAATGTTACTTTTGGTAACAATCTCAAAAGCAAAATCATTGGCAAAGGTACGATCGCTCATAACTCTTTAACTATTGAAAATGTTGCTCATGTTGATAGATTAGGTTTTAATCTACTTAGTATTAGCCAACTATGTGATAAAAAGTATAAAGTACTATTTGAAGAAAATGGTAGTAAAATACTAAAAGATGGTATCACCATAACAAAAGGAGTTAGGAAAAATAACATATACGTCATGAAAATAGATAGAACATCTAAAGACAAACTTTGCATAACAAACTTAGATGATAACTCTACCCTTTGGCATAAACGCTTAGGTCACGCTAATATGACACTCATTCAATCCCTATCCTTAAAAGAGCTAGTTAGAAACCTACCCAAATTGAAATATGACCAACACTTTTGTGATGCTTGCAAAATTGGGAAACAAGTTCATAGTAGTCATAAGGCTAAAAACATGGTTTCCACATCTAGGTGTCTAGAGCTTTTGCATATGGACTTTTTTGGTCCATCTGGTATACAAAGTTATGGAGGAAACTTCTACACTTTGGTCATAGTAGATGATTACTCAAGGTTCACTTGGACAAAGTTTTTGAAAACTAAAAATGAAGCCTTTTATAAATTTGAAATACTTAGTAAGAAAATTCAAAATCAACTAGGTGTTAACATTGTGTCGATCCGAACGGATCATGGTCGCGAGTTCGTTAATGAAACACAATTTGGAAACTTTTGTGATACAAATGGTATAACACATAAATTTTTGGCTCCTCGAACACCCCAATCTAATGGTGTTGTAGAACGTAAGAATAGAACTCTTCAAGAAATGAGTAGAACAATGCTTAATGAACAAAACATAACCCAAAAGTTTTGGTGTAACGCCGTTGACACTTCCACTTACATTTTAAATAGAGTCTTAATATGTCCTTTCTTGAACAAAACACATTATGAAATCTATAAAGGCAAAAAGCCTACTTTAGGATACTTTAAAGTGTTTGGATGTAAATGTTTCATTTTAAATACCAAAGACTATCTCACCAAATTTGACCCAAAGTCTTATGAAGGTGTGTTTCTTGGTTACTCACAAACTAGAAAAGCATACATCGTTTTAAACAAAGAAACAATGAGAGTCGAGGAATCGTTGAGCATAACATTTGACGAAAGTCCAAATCCCTCTAAGACATCACCTTTAGTAGATGATGACGTAGTTTAAAGTCAACTTATTGAAAGTCAAGAAAACAATGATAATAACAAGGAAGATGAACCATTAAATAAAGATATTATAAATATCAAAGAATCCAAAAGTCACCATTTAGAAAAGGTCTTAGGACAATTAAATCAAAGAACATTAAGATCACAAGCCCAAAATCAAAGTAACTACTTTTGCTTTGTGTCATCCATTGAACCGAAAAATGTAAACGAAGCAATAAAAGACGAATCTTGGGTAATTTCTATGCAAGAGAAGCTAAACCAATTTGTTAGAAATGATGTATAGAAATTAGTTCTAAAACCTAAAAATCAAACTATAATTGGAACGAAATGGGTTTTTCGAAATAAAATGGACGAAAATGGTGTAGTGTCTAGAAACAAGGCTAGGCTTGTGGCACAAGGCTATAATCAACAAGAAGGAATTTATTACGATGAAACTTATGCGCCAGTAGCTAGGCTCGAATCTATTAGAATCTTACTTGCATATACATGTGCTCATGACTTCAAACTTTTTCAAATGGATGTTAAAAGTGCATTTTTGAACGTGTTCATTAATGAAGAAGTATATGTTGCACAACCTCCCGGATTCACCGAATTTGAAAAACCAAATCATGTTTTCAAACTTAAAAAGGCATTATAAGGACTTAAGCAAGCACCAAAAGCTTGGTATGATAGACTTAAGACTTTTTTAGTTGAACACAAATACACCATGGGATTAGTAGATAATACTCTATTTAATAAGAAAAAGGAATCACATAGTATCATAGTTCAGTTATACATAGATGACATCATATTTGGATCAACGTGTCAAGAGCTATGTGATGATTTCTCTAAAATCATGCACGACAAGTTTGAGATGAGCATGATGGGTGAGTTAAACTTCTTTTTAGGACTTCAAATTAAACAACTAGAAGATGGTATATTATATAACCAATCTAAATACATAAAGGACATGCTTAAGAAATTTGGTCTTGAATGCTCAAAACCCACTAAAACACCCATGTCCTCAGAAACTAAACTTACCAAGGATGAGAAAGGTGAATCCGTAGATAACACTAAATATAGAGGAATGATTGGCAGCCTACTTTATCTCACGGCTAGTAGACCCGACATTATGTTTAGTGTTTGTCTATGTGCTCGCTTTCAAGAAGATCCAAAAACATCACACCTAGAAGCTTTAAAACTAATATTTAGATACATTGAAGGCACTACATGTTTAGGATTATGGTATCCCAAAGGAACGGGTGTAGAAACCATAATGTATGCTGACTCGGACCATGCCGGTGACTATGTCGATAGAAAGAGTACAAGTGGTATTTGTACTTTTTTTGGACAATGTCTCACCTCATGGTTTGTAAAGAAACAAACGGCCCTCGCTATCTCAAGTACCGAAGCCTACTACGTCTCAGCCGGAAAGGCATGTAAACAAGCTCTTTGGATGAAGCAAGCTCTCGTCGACTACGGAATTTATCTCAACGCCATCTCTATACTTTATAACAACAAAGGAGCCATTGATCTCAGCAACAATCTTGTCCAACATGCCCGAACGAAACATATTAAAATCTGCCATCACTTCCTTCGCAACAATGTTCAAAAAGGAAACATCTAAATTGAGAAAGTCTCATCCGAAGATAACATTGCCGACATCCTAACTAAACCTTTTAAACGAGAACCATTTAATCTTCTTAGACTTGGTTTAGGATTAATGGAACCAAACATATAATCAAAAACATAGCTTAAAACTTAGAATGACCAAAACACAACAATTTAGCAAAAATTACTGTTGTACCCATGGAACCAAAATCTAACATAGACGGAACCAAAAATTTGGGTCCGTTTGGTCCGTGGTCTCCTCAGTAGCAAAAACTTTTAAACTACAAAACACTTCCTTCTTCACAACTCACATAACCAAACGACCTACAAACACACCTAACTCATAATTAAGGTTTCTTCTTCAACTAATCACAGCCAAAATCACCATTGTAAGTATCCTAACTACATTACTTCTCTTAATTCTAAGTCTATGATTCCAATTTATGCACAAAACCAAAACATGGAGATTATGCATATTCTTGCACAAATCATGAACTAAATTTGTTAAATTACATAACTAATCATGTTTCCCTTAGTTAGGAGTTACATATCATAAAGCATTATCATAATTAACTAAAAACTCCATGTCAAAATTTTGAAAAATTTCTCACTTGTAGGAAAAACAATTTCTCATTGTTCATAAAAATAAAAATGTTATTTTCATCACCTGCATAATTTCTCTTGAATACTAAAGGTAATACATAACTAATATGCATTCTAGGGTATATTCAAACGAAGCCACATTGAATTAGGAGCGTTTGGGTTATCTCTTGCATTTTGCCAAACACTACTAATAAAAACTGATTGTACAATAAATCGTACGACCAGGCCTTCGATGGTGATCGAAGGGTATGAGGGGTGTTATGCTTGCGCCAAACTTGTAGCCAATCTGCAATAAGAAATAGAAGACACTTTGTTAAGTGATTGCGCAGGGGTTGGACCCTGCGAACCACCTCCGGCGTGCGAGTAAGTATGTGATATGTATTGTAAGTAATGTTGAGAATGTGAAATGCTCTGTTTAATGAACATACCATTGAAATGACTCGTCCAACCTATTTATAGGTAGAAAAATAAGGTTGGAGAGTGTTTGCACATGTTTCGAAGATCATGGGGGCGTCCCATGATTTGTGGTAACCGCTGGGGCTTCATCCCCACTCTCTCTGTCTTGGCGGGAAATCTAAGGAGATAGTGGGAACGTGGGTAAGACCAAGTCAATTTTCTCCTTTGTCTTAGTGTTTCCAAGGTCAGACCCCGAAGGGTTTAGGCCTTCGATTGGCGACTTCCCAACGGGTAACCATGTCGATGATGAATGGTTTTACGCCATCGATGACTTAGGAAGATAGAATTGGTCCTTCGTCATGAAGATTCGACTGAGGCCGAAGGGTTGTCCTTCGACCTGATCGGAGGGTACGTCATCAAGCCCACCAATCGGAAGTGATATGTACAAATGAGGATATGTTGCTTACGACTCAAAAACCCCCTTTGTCATAAAACTGGACGAAAAGAGTAAGTCCAATATATCCTGACTGCGCATTAAATGCTAGAGTACTTAGCCAAACCACCCCTTTTCTCGATAACCCAAAACGTCATTTCAAAATTTAAATTGTGTTTGAAATCCGAAAGTTAGGTGATCCAAAGGGCACGTGTAAGGCCAGGATTTAAGATGAGACAGGGTATTTAAACCCCACGCCCAAATATTTACACATACAATCCTGTCTTCCGATCAAGTGTCCGACCAGAAAGGTAAGGTATTCCTCCTCCATTGCTAAGTTTTCTTACTTTTTTGTTGCATAAAACCATAATGGGTGCGAATGTGAAGGTCACCATATGGCAACAAACTTGCACACTGACGAAGGAAGAGCTGAAGACCTTCCTCACAGACTACCCTATTCCAAAGCAGTTTAAAATCATGCTTCCTAGTAGACGCCAAGGCGTTTATGATGCCCCAAAAAATTATGTAGGTCTGTACACACATGCTTTTACTACCTCAAATTTAAGGATACCTTTGCATCCCTTGTTTCTAGAGCTCTTTTAATACTACGAGGTACACATATCTAGGTTTAACCTGTTTGGCTTAGCCAAGCTCACTACTTACATTGTTATGTGTAAAGCTTATGGGTATGAACCATCCTTGACTGTGCTTAGAGGGTTTTTGAATATATACTTTGGAAGAGATTGGTTGACTCTATCCAAGAGGGGTGAGCATGATGTGCCCCATTTGATTAAGAAGCCTTTTACTAACATCAAGAATTGGAAAGAGAAGTTCTTTTATATCTAGGATACCATTGTGCCTCCCGAATACCCTGCATTATTGAACCCAGAGTTTCGTTTTGATGAAAAGAGATTCAATGATCCATTGTACTATACTGTGAAGAGGGATCCTCTGTATCAATGCTTGTGTCGTCATCCAGCTAACTGCCAGACTTTCCCACAACCAATCTTGTTCATGGCTGGTATTGCTGAGAGTTGGGAGGGTTCTTCGTTACATCCTGAAATAGTTTGTTGTGGATAAAGTATGTATTTTTCTAATTAAATTAAGATATAGGAACTTATGTGCTGATATTTATCTTTCTCCTTTCTTGTCACAGGAATGGCTTTCCGCAACTTCGTTGTGTCTAGTGGTGCTAAAGAGGTCAGCTGATAACGCTTACGCAGCGCGTTCGGGGTCAAAGGAACTTCCTTTTCGTCGAGCAAGCTTTTCAACACCCTAGGCAGTGAACATAATCGTTGTAGTATAGTATTAGGGTAAGCCACGGGAATTGATATCATTCTCTAGGGGAAGAGGAATGCTAGTGAGAGGTTACTACGCTAAGGTTGGGGTTGAGAAAGATTATTTTTTTATCTTTTTATATTTTTTAGGAAATGGAAATGTACGAATCTCGGGGTTTGGATTTGGGGGGTTGGTATTTCTACCGATTACTTCTACTATCTAATTATCTAATTAACTAAGGTGAGGGTAGTCTATGTCTAATTATTGTGTGCTCGTATGATGGTTTAAAGATGTGTTTACTTAGGTTTTATTACTCCTTAATTATCTCCTATTGATGGTTAAATTGTCACGTCCTTATTCTTAATCGCGTTGTGTGTCTAAGGTCGTAGGGTATGCGTTTATCCCTAACTCTTTGAAACTACCAAAGGTTATCACCTACAAAGTCTCTAGGATTTATAAACTCTAACTCTAAGGTACTCTTCGGATGGTTTAGCCTACAACAACTCTAGGTGCTATAAACTAAGGTTCACAAATATTAATCAAGCATTAACTACGCAACGGATGACCTATCGCATTACTAGATCATTAACAATTAAGATAAGAGACAACCAATCAATATTCAATAATTAAGTTTCATATTCCCTAAGCAAACACACAAGTAAATTAGCCGGACATGGAGAACATGCAAGCATACACACAAGTAATTGAAGACATAATTAAATTAATGAATTAAAACACTTATCTTGATGTAAGATAGGGTTTGAAACCCTAAAATACTGTATAAGACAGCCTTGGTTCGGTTTAGGTTTTTACTCCAAAAGACTACACACCTAAAACTAAAAAATTCGGATTCTATATATAAGATTACATTCGCGACGGCGTCCCCCTTTAATTTGTGATGGCGTCGGATCGCCATCATTAGGGTTTCGTCTTGGCCACGTTAGTCTTGCGACGGCGTCACCTTATGCTTGTGACGCCATCCCCTTCTGTCTCTGACGCCGTCTGAATCAAATCTAGGACGTCTAAGTAGCGACGACCTACTCTTTTAAAGCCTGACACCGTCACTTGTAAATAAGCAATTTGGCTACTGAGCCGTCACAAAAGTGATGCGACGGCGTCGCAGATAACACCTGACGCCGTCCCTTTCAGTTCCAGCAGTCTGAGTGGCTCGATTCTTGACTTTGGCCATTTTCTTCGTATATTCGCGCCTTTTCGTCCGAATAAGTGTCATTCCAGCATTTTGCCTTCAAGATACCTAAAAAGTGAAAAGGAACGATATTAAGTAATAACGGATACAAAAGTGATCAAATAAGGGCTTAAACGACCCCTCAAAAAGGTACATTTTAAAACCTTATCAAATATCCCTACACTTGGTATTTGCTTGTCCTCAAGCAAATGTGCTTTTAGTGTTAGATATTGGATTTCACTTACATATCATAACATTCACACAATGGGCATAGAGATGATTTTAGAGAGAGAGAAAGTGGGACATTCTAGTAAGAGAAACTTGTAGAATATTAGATTACCAAAGAACATCCAACCCTCTACCTTGCAAGGTAGAGGGTATTTATAGGTTACAAACTAAACGACCTCCTATCGGCCTGTGGATCAGGGATACAGTGGGTAAAGACCCGACCTTCCTCCACGGTGTTGCACTAAACTATTTTACGCTACTAGACTAACTAATTAACTACATAGAAACGTAAATAACGACAAGTCTACGAGCTAACTTTTGCTAGATAATAGTTAGGGTGACCGACTCTTCAATACTGGAATTTTCTAATTCCTAACAATCTCCCCCTAAGGGAGGTCACCCCATGTATTACATTTCAAAACCTAGCATTCTATTCTTGACTTTGTTCTTGAGCTCGTAGACATTAATTCTTCAACTTCGCGATCTTAGTGCATAAGTAGTGCAACTTCAAAGTCTGCATAGATTTGTACTTTAGAGTGGAGGTCATTAATGATCCATGAGATAATAATTATGAGCCATCTTTTTGAGATCATCAGATATCAAGAATCTCTGAGACATCCATTGTGGTGTTGTGACTTTGGGACCGACATGCTCACATTCTGGATCATGATATCTTCTCATCAGAGTTGCGGAAGCTTTAGTTGATTCATGATATTGGCAGCAGCGTAGCAGAAGCATGGAGTGAAAATATCAGAGTCATTGATGCACTAATCATGATTTCTTTTGAGATGAATGTGTTAAGTGACCATGCGGCTATGGATTGACCGCTTCATTCTGATCAGCTGCAAACGTTGGGTGTACCTGCATACATGATAACGCTACACGCGTCGTTCGGGGTCAAAGGAACTTCCTTTTCTTCGAGCAAGTTTTATAACACCCTAGGCAGTGAACCTAATCGTTGTAGTGTAGTAATTAGGGTAAGCCACGGGTATTGATATCGTTCTCTAGGGGAATAGGAATGCTAGTAGGGAGTTACTACGCTAAGGTTAAGGTTGAGGAAGATTATTTTTTATCTTTTTATATTTTATGAAAATGGAAAGGTACGAATCTCGGGTATTGGATTTGGGGGGTTGGTATTTCTACCGATTACTCTACTATTATCTAATTATCTAAACTAAGGTTGTGGGAGTCTATGTCTAATTAATGTGTGCTCGTATGATAGTTTAAAGATGTGTTTACTTAGTTTGTATTACTCCTTAATTATCTCCTATTGATGGTTGAGTGTCACGTCTTATTCCTAGTTGCGTTGTGTGTCTAAAGTTGTAGGGTATGCGTTTCTCCCTAACTCTTTGAACTTACCAAAGGGTCTTGTCTACAAACCCACTAGAGATTATAGACTCCTACCCTAAGGCGCTCTTCGGATGGTTTAGCCTACAATCACTCAGGTAATTATACTCTAAGGTTCACAAAGATGAATCAAGCATTAAGTGCACAACGGATGACCTATCGCATTACTAGATCATAAATCAACTAAGATAAGAAACAACCAATCAATATTCAATAATTAAGTTTCATACTTCCTAAGCAAACACACAAATAAATTAGCCGGACATGGAAAACATGCAATCATACACACAAATAATCAAAGACATAATTGAATTAATGAAGCAAAGACTTATCTTGATGTAAGATAGGGTTAAAAACCCTAAAATACTGTACAAGACACCTTAGGTTCGGTTTTAGGTTTTTACTCCAAAGAATCTCCACACAAAGACTGAAAAAATTCGGATTCTATATATAAGATTACAATTGCGACGGCGTCACCTTATGTTTAGTGACGCCGTCGTGTCGCCGCCATTAGGGTTTCGTCTTGGCCACGTTAACCTTGCGACGGCGTCACCTTATGACCGTGACGCCATCCTCTTCAGCTTCTGACGTCGTCTGGATTGCATCTAGGCCGTCTGAGTAGCGACGGCCTACTCCTGTTCGTTTATTGTTCACATCCCTATAAACTATTCCAAAATTTTCCATGGTAAAACTCCCCAGCAAATTCAGGAATAAAATAGTGAAAACATAGGCAATAACGAATTATAGCAAGGAAAAGTGAAAAATCCAGAGCACTTCCGTTTTACGACCTTACCGTGAATAAACCTGCCTTTCCGCGCTTATATACTTCTTTTACCGGTTTCAGCTTTAGTTCCGTGAGTGTCAACGACTTCAATCTTCCGCTGCCGCAGTCCACGATAACCACTGTGGCAGGGTTTTAATAACACTGCCCTGTCTTGAGTTTTGAGCATAAAAGTTCTCTGCCGCAGATCACCACTTTCTCATCCGGCAGCGATGAGTCTGCCGGATCTACGTTAGGTCTGCTGCAGTCTTCGACTTCTCCTACCGCAGTGCCAGTATTCCACTGCGGCAGCGTTCCAATTGCACCGGTTCTGCTTTGGGATTACCGCCGCTGTGCTGCCGCAGTGATTTGTATTCCACTGCGGCAGCGTTAACATTAGAATATATATCTTAGGCTTAAAAAAGTCAGAAACACACCTCTAAGAAACCTCATTTTTGGATTTTGGCTTGGATTCCACAGAACATGTCATAAAATCCCAAAAATTGGGATAGA
>BPTQ01000005.1:140121740-140144254 GCA_019973895.1 Chrysanthemum seticuspe | reverse complement strand
GTTAATCAACCTTGGTCCAGGAATGGAATTGACGAATACTTTTGGAAAAACCATTCGATGTGCAAACCTTCTTTTCTCTAGCACGTCGAATGTGTACTTATGTTTTCAAACTCAAAAAGTATCTCTGATTGAAAAAATACTTTTAGAAAAACCGTTCGATGTGCGAATCTCTTCTTTTCGCTAGCACGTCGAATGTGTACTCATTCTCTAATACAAAAAGTATTTTGATTGAAAATTGATCTTTCTCATAAAACCTTCGTCGTATTGCAAAACTCTTTCTTCAAGCAATACGCGATTGTTTTTCAAATCATTTTTCATCAATCAGTGAATCTCAATTTGCTGGTTCACTCACTCCGTGTTGTCTTCTTTGAGACGTTCTGGTTTGAGAACAGCTAGAACAGCTGCGAAACCCTGTCAAGGAGATTCTTAGGAATCCTACCTGATCACAGGCAGTACTTGTACTGATCAACGGGGAACCGTGGGCCGTGTACCTCAATTCAACGAAAGTGATCAAAGACACTTTCGTGCGCTTTATTGCTAACTGTCGTATGCAGGTACACCCCGACGATTGCAGCTGATCAGAATTGAGGAGTCAATCCAAAGCCGCATGTTCACAGCAACCACACTTAATTGAAGAAATCATTACTGGTGCATATCTACATAACCTGGTTCTGATATTTTTATACTATGCTTCTGCTACGCTGCTGCAAATATCATGAACCAGTAAGGCTTCCGCTACTCTGATGGAAAGATGTCATGATTCAAAAGTGTGAGCATGTCGGTCCGAAAGTCACAACTTCACATGATGGCAACACAATAAAGGGTGATCCAGAGATTTACTGTGGCTGATGATCTCAATGAAAGCTCGAAGATCATCAAAGATGTGGATCAGTTAAAGGCCTCCACTAAAAGTACAAATCAGTGCGGACTTTGAAGAATCGCTACTAAAGCACAAAGATTGTTGATATGAAGAATTGAAGTCTACGAGCTCAAGAACAAAGACAAGAATAGAATGCTAGGATTCGAAATGTAAAACATGGGGTGACCTCCCTTAGGGGGAGATTGTTAGGAATTAGAAAATTCCATAGTGAAGTGTCGGTCACCCCAAGTATTATCTAGCATAAGTTAGCTCGTAGACTTGTCGTTAGTTACGTTATTTATCAGTTTATTTAGTAGTTAATTAGTTAATTAGTAGCGTAGAATAGTTTAGTGTAACACCGTGGAGGAAGGACGGGTCTTTACCCACTGTATCCCTGATCCACAGGCCGATAGGAGGTCGTGTATTGTGTAAGTATAAATACCCCTTCCATCCATGGAAGGGGTGGTGCTTCTCATTCAATCTAACATTTCCTTTGTGTAAACCTCTAGCAAGAACACCCTCTCTCTCTCTACTTTCTCTCTCTAAAATGGTAAACATGTATTTTGATCATCCAAGACCACCCGAATCATCAACACAATAATATATCGATCCTACAGTAAAGACACATCGAATCTGTTGATAGCTGTAATGATTTGCTCAAAATCATAGGGTATGCAACTCACCCATGCTTAATTGTTGAGGGTTGTATGGTCATCAATTCACCATGGTTTATTCCTTTTTGGAATCCAAGAATTGGCTAGCCCACAAGTATATGGCTTGTGGTAAAGGCAGTGGAATACCATATTTGGTAATCAATTCACCAAGGGGATTCTTTCACCTAAGAATTGACTAGTCCTGAGCAAACGGCTACAGGTAAAGACATTTCAAATCCGTTTATGGTTGCTGATTTGCTAATAAATCATATGGTTATCAGTGTACCATAGTTTTCGAACTTAAACATTTGGCTACTCCAGTAGTAATGGCTATTGGTAAAGAGACATAAAATTCATTATTTTCAATGATTCACCTCTCACAGGAGTTAACACAACTGGATGTGATGAGAATAGTATGAAACAAATATGTTTTGATGTACATTTTGTCATTTGTTGCTGCAAAGATCTGGATTTTCAAAGTTTTATCATCATAGAGATGTACTTGTTTTGGTTCTTTGTTGCTGATGTTCGACTACAATCCTCTTATGTTGCTGTGTTAAAGATCTATCAAGAAACTGGAACTTAACCTAGTCAAATTCCAGTTTAGGGGAGGATTGTTGGGAATTATACTAAGTATGAATTATGCTTAGATTACTGCTGAAGATTCTGCTGAAGAGTTGTGGAATCTGCTGAAGACTTAATTCTGCTGAAGTAATGAAACCGTGTAGATGGTTTCTGCGGAGATAGATATTCCACGTATTCTATAGTTAGTTAGGATATGCATGAGCTTTATTAAGAAGTTATATTGTATATCTTATTTAGTTTTATGTTTATACGTTTCTTGGGAAACGGGTTAGGGTTCCTTGTGTATAAAAGGAACACAATAGTATGAGTTATGTACGTTGAAAAAAAAAGTTTTAGTATTATTAAAAGATCCATAGAGGATCAAAGTGTTCTTAGTTATTTGTGTTTGTTCTTGTGTTTAATTTCTGCTTGAATACAAGTTATAGAGACTGTCTTATAGTGTGTTTGTGATTACATAAGCATTATTATCGATCTACGAGTGCTTTAAGATCTATCAAGGTCTATAGGTTCAACACTCTTCGTTTTGAGTTTGAAGCCACCAACAATGAAGCGGAGTACGAAGCCCTATTAGCAGGCCTTCGATTAGCTAAAGATATGGAGGTCAAAGCTCTTGCCATTTTCGTAGATTCTCAATTTGTAGCTGATGATGTACCCTCCGAGTAGCTCGAAGGACACTCCTCCGAGATGTGTCGAAGCCCTTCTATTCGAAGGCCCAAGTTAGGATTCCAAAATATCCATAGGCGTCAAACCATTCGTTATCACGAAGTTTACCTCAGTAGAATTCGCCATTCGAAGCCCTAAGCCCTTCGGGGTATGGCTGACGAAGGAGCATTGGATAGGAGAACCTCCTGACTTGGTCAAACCCACAATCTCCCTCTCTCTCTTGGCTTCCCCGTCAAGTCTGAGAACGTGGGTCACTAAACCCTAGCGGTTACCCACAATCATGGGACGCCCCCATGATCTCCGACATTCATGCAGAAGTGCTCTTAACCCTATTTCATCCACTATTAATAGGTTGGATGGGCAATGGATTATGGTATGCTCATTTCACACTCATCTCTTTACTTACACACACTTATACAACCATAACTCATACTTACTCTCACGCCGGAGGTGGTTCGCAGGGTCCTACCCCTGCGTAATCACTTAACGTAGTGTTTCATATTTCTTATTCTCAGGTTAAAGGCAAGACTTGGATGGAACGTACACCCCTCATAACTTTGATCCTCATCGAAGCCTGGTAGTGCAATCTATTGTACAATCAGTGGTGCCATCCGTGGGACCACTACTATTAGTCCCGTAATCACCCAGTCCTAAAACCCTAACCGACTACACTACATTTCCGGCATGGAACCAGGAAGTGAAGATACACCTCCACCAGGTTTCTCTACCCTAGTCCCTCTCAACACAACTAACACCGATAATCTCACCCCCATAACGGCCTCAACCTTTACCACACGATCTCGTTTGGAAACTACTCCCGTACATCACGCCTCAACATCCGCTAACCCTATTCCAGATATTAGCCCCGCCTTCGTTGAGGCAAACTTTGAAGCCTTAGATTCTTTACTAAGGGCTCATAAGAGACAGGTTCGCAACACTAAAATGCGAAGAGAGTTGGAATACTCCAGTGAGGAGTATGATGAAGAGATTGAAATAGAGGAGAGGCCTCGACCTGTTAGCAGGGGGCGCTCGGTCCTGCGAAATGGTTCTCCTTCCATCAGAAGGCCAAACGGAAGGACTGTGGGTTTTGAAGAAGGACCCGGAGGAGATCCAGGAAGAAGGGAAAGAATGCAAGGTGAAAGAAGGAGCGAGAACCACAACGGAGGGAGCAACCCTGTAGGGAACGGGGGGGGGGGGTAAACCTACCCCCTCTCCTAGCTGCCCGCTTAGGAAGAGAAGGGATGGGTGCTCCAGTACCCCCCTCATATGTTTTGAGTGTCGGAGGCCCTCCTCCATACTCAGGCATGAATCAGTTACCCCCTCCGGGAATGAACCCCTACCTACCTGCTCAAACCTACAACACTTATCCTCCGAGCGGTTCACTCCCCAACCAGAATTACCAGCAAATGCCCTATGGACATGTTCCTACGCAATCGATGGGTGTAAACCCTTCGTACCAACCTTCTACTGTTTACCCTGCCTACACACAACCATTTCCTAACCCGTATAATCCTACGCCTGTTTATCCACCTCCATACAACCCATACTATGCCGAAGCCTCTGGAGCTTGCACACCTTTCGTTAAGTGGATCGAAGACTACCCCCTACCTGACGGTGTAAAGATGCCTACTCACATAGGCACCTACGATGGGAAAGGCGATCCTGATAACTTCCTCCACTAGTTCGAAGGCGCTATCAAAATGCAAAAGTGGGTCATGCCCGTAGCATGCCAAATGTTCACTTACACGCTCCGAGACTCCGCGAGAATATGGTGGAATGGACAGAAGTTGGGAAGCATTGTAAGTCTAGACGACCTTAAGGCTAAGTTCCGATCACACTTTAGCCAACAGAAGAAGTACACCAAAACCCATCTAGTCTTGCACACCATTAAGCAAAGGGACAATGAAAGCACAAGGGCCTTCTTTACGAGGTACACCGATGAAACTTAGCAAATTCTGGGTTTGCACGAAGATCAGAGGATATCGAGTTTTGTACAAGGCCTTCGGACGCGAAGCTTGGTGGAATTCCTATCCACCGATCTTCCTACTACTTACAAGGCGTTGATGGAGAAGACTTACACTTGGATTGAATCCAAAGAGGTAGCAGCAAACGGGGCTTCGATAGAGCAAAAGGAAGCTTCTGACAAATTCTCTCGAGGGTCCTCCTGGGAAGGATCCAAGAACAAGAAGAAGAACAGAGACCGCTTCACTCCATACAACAAAGGTTCGAACCACGGACTCTTGGCGAACTTAGTCAAATCTCCTAGGGAGATTCTGGCTACCGAGAAAGCCGCAAAGTCCTTCGATCCACCACCTCGGATGACAGCACGAAGCAAAGCCAGAGACATGTCCAAGTACTGCCATTTCCATGAAGACCATGAACACGACACAAACAACTGCAGAGAACTAAAGAAGCATATCGAAGAGGCGGTGCGGTCCGGATAATTAGCACATCTGGTTAAAGGCATCAAAAAAGGAAAGGACAAGTTCTTCGACACCCAACTGGGTGAATGCAAAGGGAACAAGAAGGAGGCTACGCCTACAGAGGCTCCAATACTAATGGTGCACAGGCACGATCCAACCTTGAAAAGGAATGAAGCAGACGGGGAGCTAGGAAGCGTAGGGGAAATAACCTTCCCTTACATCTTGGGGCAGAAACCTTCGACTGATCCCGTGGTCATCAAGGTACGAATCTCACAGGGAAGTAAATTGAGCGTATATGGATTGTGGAAGCTCCTGCGAGATCATTTATGAGCATTGTTTCCTAAAGCTCAAGTCATCCATACGCTCACGAAGGGTGGACTCGAAAATACCACTGGTAGGGTTCTCCGGCGAACACTCATGGCCCCTGGGAGAAGTACCGTTGGAAATCACCATAGGCGAAGGCCCCTTATCCCGCACGGAAACACTCACCTTCATTATAGTCAGGTCAGACTCTCCTTATAATTTATTAATAGGGAGAACAGCTATCCAAAAGATGGGCATTGTTGTTTCCACCATACATGCTGCTATTAAGTTCCAGACCCCCTTCGGAGTAGGAACTGTTCATTCTAATTATGGGGCGGATAAGGGTGTATATGGTGTCAAAAAGATCAAAGAAGAATTGGAGGAGCCTCCGATAGCAATTCTAAGCTGCACAGATGCGGAGGAGCGAGTTGTAGTTAACCCTAGCTACCCTGAACAAATGGTGGTAATAGGAAAGCAACTCCCGACGAATTTCAAGGCGAAGCTCACGGAACTGTTGCGGACTAACCTTGATGTTTTTGCTTGGAAATATTCTGACATGACAGGGGTACCAAGAACATTGCTGATAGACGGACAGTCCTTCGGAATGGAGCATAAACTCAATGAGTACAAACACATTGAGCTGATAAAACAGAAAAGGAGGAGCTTAGCCCCCGAAAGAAATGCCGCAGCCTGCAAAGAAGTTGACGAACTCACACAAGCAGGCATCCTAAGGGAATTTAAGTACCAAACTTGGGTAGCTAACCCAGTAATGGTCAAAAAGAGCTGTTAGAATTTAGTAAATCCAGTTATTGAAGAGTCGGTCACCTTAAGTATATGTAATCGTTAGAAAGCTCGTAGTCGTAGATTATTATAAGTTAAGTAGTATTTAGTTTAAGTAACACCGTGGAGGACGGACGGGTCTTTACCTACTGTATGCCTGATCAACAGCCCGTCAGGTGGCGTTTTATTGTAAGACTATAAATACTCTCTACCTCCCAAGGTAGAGAGTTAGAGCTCATAATAAGATTTTACTTTCTCTCACTAAAGTTCCCAAGTCTCTAACTTTCTCTCTCTAAAACCTCTTATACGCCTATTTGTGATTATGGTTTAGTGTCTTCATGAAATCCAATATGTTACAAATGGTATCAAGAGCCAAGGTTTGATCATTTCTTACATATCCTTGGATTTCTAGTGGTTTTTAGATGGTTTTAGAATTTGAAAAAGTTTAGTGGTTTTTGCATCATTTGGATCATTTCTAGTGTTAAAATTTGAATCTTGGGTGTAGTTTTGTGTTTAGAATCATTGTATGTGCTTGGGTTTTGATTTGGTAAGCTTGAATCATCGTGGTTGGGTTGTTTTTGGATTGAAAAGTGGTGTTTGTGAGATTTTCTAGCTAGCGACTTGAGCCACGGACTATTATTCTTGTTAGCGACTTGCTTTGTAAGTTGGTAGCGAGTTGTAGTTGAAGTTCTTAGCGATTTGAGCTTAGCGACTTGTCTATTGAGACAAGCCGACAAACAGTACACTTAGTGGATTCTCCACTACGGGTAGCGACTTGGTGAAAGTTAGCGACTTGTACTTAAGTTTGTTAGCGACTTGGTGTTAGCGATTTGGTGCCTAGCGAGTTGCTATTTAGCGACTTGATAACTTAGCGATTTGGTGCTTAGCGAGTTGTTCTTTAGCGACTTTCCTGTGTCTTAGCGACTTGGCATTATAGCGACTTGATAGTTAGCAACTTGGTTCTTAGCAACTTGGTTCAAGGTTTCTTAGCGACTTGGGTGATTTTTTCTTATAATACGGTTTTCTCTTGATTTAGTAAAATCCCGTGAAAGAATCTATTTCCCGGTTTAATCATAGAGTTATAAAATCCCGTGTAATCTGTTAACATGTCTACCAACGTACCTACAATCATCTCCACTGTTGCCGAGGATGTTCAAGCAGCTGGTTCAGATACTCGTCCACCCATGCTTGACAGAACTGACTATGACTCTTGGGCTCAAAGAATCAGGTTGTACTGTCTTGGAAAGGAAAATGGGGTCAACATTCTCAAATCGATTGATGAAGGACCTTATCAAATTGAGACTACAAGGGACTTAATTGATACAGCTGCAGATGGAACAATGATCTATGGAATAGACAGACCAAAGACATATGATGAGCTCAATGATAAGGAGAAAAAGAGATTCGATGATGATATCAGGGCTTCTAACATCATACTTCAAGGTCTTCCAAAGGATATCTACAAGCTGATTAATCACAACACCGAAGCCAAGGCAGTGTGGGATAATGTCAAGATGCTTCTTTCTGGTTCTGAATTAACTGTGGAAGACAGAGAATCACAACTCTATGATGAATTTGAGCACTTTAAGATGAAACCAGATGAGAGTATCTATGAGTATTACGTGAGATTCCACAAGCTTGTTAATGACATGAGGAACATCAGAATGAGTATGCCAAACATTCAGCTGAACTCAAATTTTGTGAACAACATGAATCCTGAATGGCACAAGTTTATCACCTCTGTGAAGCTAACCAAAGGATTGAAGAATACAAACTATAAGCAACTCTATGCCTTCCTTCTTCAGAATGAGAGACATGTTATGTTTGAAAAAAGGATTCTTGATCAGTTCAAAACCAACCAGGGAGAAACAAGTTCATCAAATGATTCAACAGCATTTTACACCAATGATGGAACCATTACCAAAGCATCTCAAGTCATTCAAGATCCATATTTCAAACAACCTGATGCCAATGCAGTCATGGAACACTTTATCAATAAACTGGCTCTTATGGTTAAACAAAACTTAACCTTCTCTCCACATACCAACAGACTTCACACTAACAATGAAATCAGGACTGCATCCAATCTACACAATCATGCTTTGGTCAGAGATGGAAAGGTTACAGTACAACCAGCTCAAGGAACACAATATGAACAAAGAAGAGGTGGAGTAGGAGGAGGGTATGTGGAAAATCAAAATAGGGGAAGGAATGGAAATCAAGGACAAGCAAAGCCGATCAAGTGTTACAACTGTGGTGGTGAGGGACATATTGCAAAGAACTGCACATCACCAAAACGCCCTCAGAATGCAGAGTACTTCAGGGATAAGATGTTGCTTGTGCAAGCTCAGGATAATGGTGCAGCTTTGGATGAAGAGGAATTGTTGTTTCTTGCTGAGGGAAATGCCAAGACATATGATGCAGATGTGGATGAGTAGCCAATTCAGGAGATAGGCCACAATCATCAGAATGCCTTTCAAGTCGTTGATTGTGATGCATACGACTCTGACGGTGATGATGAACCTACTGCACAAACAATCTTCATGGCTAGCATTTCTCCAATGGTCCCTTCTAAAGTCTCTTCATCACCACCAACTGGTCCATCCAAATACAAAATCATTTCTGAGGTATTAAAACTATACGATGATGCTGATGTGCAAAAGATGCATGACAAAGTACAATCAACTGAAACTATTGAGTCAGATATTGAAAATATGGGTAATATCAATGTTGTCCCATATGATCAATATGTGAAACAAAGTGAAAGTGAGATTGTACCAAGTGATGCATCTTCCGCAGTCAATGATGACTATGTTTTTTATGAATACACTGCATGTGCCCCTGATGATTCTGTTATCTCTGAACTTAATGCCTATAAAGAACGAGTGGCCATTTATAAACAACGTGCTAAGTTCGAGCTAACCACCCGTGAGCAGGAAATGGATTACCAAATGCGTACAACTATTAGAAAAAGTAAGTTTAGAGAAGAAGTATTAAAACAAGAGTTAAACTCCTTACAAGAAAAGCTTTCTAAAACTGCTAAGCAAAAACAAGAACTTCAAGAAAATGTTAAAATGCTTAAGCAAGAATTCAGTGCTAAGGAATCAAAACTTTTGAATGATTTTTCTAATCTAAAAACCTTGAAAAACAAGCTCGAAAATAAGTTGTACGTACAAGGGAATACAATTCAGACTGCTCACATGATCACGAAGCATAGAGTTCTCAGCGATAAGCATAGTATCCCCATTATAAAGGAATCCAACCCTGAGTATGGTAAGATAGCAAAAGCTGCTCAAAATGTAATATATGATGGCAATGAGATTCTTAAACCTAGACAGACACCTAGTTGCATTGAGTGCACTGAGGAAGATAGAAAATTAGATGATGCAACTAGGGAGAAGATGAACAAGAAACTAGATGATCTTAAATGTAAAGAGAAGAAAATAACTATCATACCCCATGATTACAAAAAAGAGAATTGGATTTCCTTGAACAAGTTTAAGCCTCAAACGTTGTTAACGCCCGAACAAGTGTTCTGGAAAAAGGATTTAGATAAGCAAAAAGCAGAGAACCTTGTTGTAACAAACCCCCCCTCTTAGGAAAATGCCTTCAGCAACTATGTATCCTGCCAATACACCAATGCATCTAGTTCCTAGGACTATTGCCACTAAAAGCAAGACCTTAATCAGTCAATACGTTATCTTTCAATTATTTGTTGATTTTGAGAAAACTGGTAAGAAAAGGATCACACCCACTGGTATAACTGAAGGGGAAAGGGGTTTTGAGCAAACTAAAGAATGCTATTTAACTGAGGTCATGCCTTTCTTTAAACAACTAAAATATCAATTTGAGAGTCTTAAAAAGGGGATGGATTCAGATATTAAAGAAATGGAAAAGGAATTTGATGCAATGATAGTTGAGGTGAGTGACTATGAGCGAGAATTAAAATATAATGAGATTGAGAGGAAGAACTTGCATACACTGAATGAGAATCTGATTTCTGAATGTATTGCTCAAGATGTGTTTTTCACTGCTACAAATTGTTCCATTAATGCTTCTCAATTTCATGAATTATCTGTTGCTCTGAAAGTCTCCCACGATCGTGTCATTGAGCTTGAAAAGACTAATTCTAAACTAAATGAGAAAATTGATCTGGATGATCACGGTAATTTGGTAAAACATCTTTCTAAACTAGAAGTTGAACATTTTAATTTACAACTAAAATATCAACATCTTAAAGAAAATGTCAAAACCTCAAATATCAAGACATCCTCAGATGCTCCAGAGTTTGATGCAGTTTTTCAGATTAACAAACGTGACGAACAGATTCAAGCTCATTGTAACACGATCAAAAAGTTGAAAGCCCAAATTTCTCAATTAAAGGGTGAAAAGAACAATGTGACTGGCTCCCAAATTCCTCCTCCTTTAGATTCTCAGCATTCTCAAACGTTTCATCTTCAAAACTTAGTAAATGCATTACAAAAAGAAAACGAGAGTTTTCTAGAAGAAAATGAAAAGGTTAAACGTCACTTTAAAGAGTTATCTGATTCAATAAAAGTCACTCGTGACAAAAACAACGCAAAAATAACTTCTTTACAAAAGGAAATTGAGAATCTAAGGAGTCAGGAAAAAGGGAAACTGCCAGTTGTTTTTAATGAGAATGTTGTCTCAAAATCATCATCTGACTGCAAATATTCTGTGACTGTTAAATACATTCCTCCGCATCTTAGGAATAATGAACTTGTATTTCAGAAATACTGTGCTTACCTTAAGGATAGTCTAGAATGTCTCCGTGAGATTGTGGAAGAGGATTTCATTAATAAGCCTCTTGATAGAGAAACTAGGTTTGCTTGCATTTGTGCTAAACGATCTCAGGAGCTGCTAGAATGTTTAATTGCAACATGTCCTAAATCCTTAGGTGCGAAAGGTAAAGCTGTAATGCCTTGCTCTATGCCTAGTAACAAGCATGCAAACCATTCCATGCCTAGTTTTAAGAAAGTGAACACTAATGTGCCTTCTAGTAGTTCAGATCCTTGCACATCTAGTTCAGGAATGCAAAAACTAGATCAAGCAACTAATGTTCCCATAATTCCCTCTACAGGAGTAATCAGTGACATTAAAGCAAGCAGGTCAAAGCCTCCAGGCAATACCAAGCAAGATAGGACCTCGCAAGCTAAGAATGTGCATTGGAAGAGAGTAGAAGACCAACCTAGGAACTTTAAGTTTGAGTTGAATAAAACGAATCGTGTTGATTCTAGTATTAGCCATAGGCGTACTGTAATTAATTCGAATTCTGATACTATTTGCAAACCATGTAATGATGTCTGCTTGAATTCTGTTACTAATCATGAATGTGGTGTGAATGCTTTGTCTAATGCTGTCAAATCCCCAGTTAATATTGTTAATGAAAAAAATCATGCTAAAAAGGCTAAAAGGCAAAGGCGAAAGAAAGTTAGAAAACAGTGGAAACCCACAGGAAGAACATTTAGTAAGATAGGTTATCAATGGATACCTGTTGGCCATAAGGTTAATCTGACAATGCCCACTAGAAAATGGATGCCTACTGGTAGAACTATTCCCTTAAAAGTGAACATACTTTGAATAGGGCAAATACGGTCACTAGTACTACATCTATTCATAATGATTCCATTGCTTCTATTTCTGATATGGATGTGTCTATTTCTAATGTGGGTGTTCCAATCACTGTTACAAACCAAATGGAACCCATTCTTGCATGGGGATCCCAATTATCCAGTTATCCATTCTTGTCTGTGTTCAACTGCAGATCGTTCAAATCGTTCTGTGGTACCTGGACTCAGGCTGTTCCAAGCATATGACTGGAGACCGGTCGCGGCTCATGAACTTCGTGAGTAAATTCATCGGGACAGTTAGATTCGGGAACGACCATTTTGGAGCCATTATGGGTTATGGAGATTATGTGGTTGGTAAAAGTGCAATTTCCAGGGTATATTATGTGGAAGGTCTTGGTCATAATTTGTTCTCTTTTGGTCAATTCTGTGATTCCGATCTAGAAGTGGCTTTTAGAAAACATACTTGTTTCGTTAGAGAACTTGATGGTGTGGAATTATTAAGAGGTACTCGAGGTTCAAACCTATACACCATCTCTATCGATGACATGATGAAGTCTTCTCCAATCTGCTTGCTGTCAAAGGCGTCTAAAACAAAGTCTTGGTTATGGCATAGTCGTCTCAATCACTTGAACTTCGGCACCATAAACAACCTTTCTAGAAAGGATCTTGTCAGAGGCTTACCCAGATTAAAATATGAAAAAGATCATCTTTGTTCAGCTTGCCAACTGGGAAAAAGCACGAAATATGCCCACAAACCAAAACCCACAAACTCTATAATGGAAGTTCTTCATACCCTTCATATGGATCTGTGCGGCCCAATGAGAGTGCAAACTATTAATGGGAAGAGATATGTGCTAGTAGTGGTTGATGACTACTCCCGATTCACATGGGTTAAGTTTTTGAGGACAAAGGATGAAACTCCAGATGTCATCATTCAACTCATTAAACAACTCCAGATCCGACTCAACAAAACAGTCTGAATCGTCCGTACTGATAATGGAACTGCGTTTGTTAATAAAGAACTCAATGAATGTTATGAAAATGTTGGAATCAGTCCTCAAAGAAGTGTTCCTCGAACTCCTCAACAGAACGGTGTAGTTGAAAGACGAAATCGAACTCTTGTAGAAGCTGTAAGAACAATGCTGATTTACTCAAAGGTTCCAATGTTTCTATGGGCTGAAGCTATTGCCACTGCATGTTACACTCAAAATCGATCTCTAATTCACACTTCTCATGGAAAGACTCCATATGAACTTGTCCACAATAGAAAACCTGATCTATCATACCTTCGTGTGTTTGGTGCTTTATGTTATCCAACTAATGATGGTCAAGATTTAGGTAAACTAAAAGCTAAAGCGGACATTGGAGTATTTGTAGGATATGCACCAAACAGAAAAGGTTACCGAATCTACAACAAGAGAACCCAAAATATCATGGAAACAATTCACGTTACGTTTGATGAGCTGACCGGTCAAATGGCTCCTGGACAATCCAGTTCTGGACCCGCACTTCAAAACAGTCCCATTGGTTCATCCCTTGTACCAAATTCCTCTCTAGCAACTCCATATGTACCTCCAACTGAAGATGATTTGAAGAAATTGTTTGATCCTATGTTTGATGGACACTATGAGCCAAGTGCTAATGATCTATCAATTCCTACAACAGAGGCTGCTCATATCCCTGTGAATGAAATCAACCCTTCAGTATCAATATCATTAAGTCAAGAAGCGCCTGCTGCTGATCACTCGGTCTCATCAACAAATCATCAATCTTCGAATGTACGTCATGGAACTGTTTCTGGCATCAATGATGAAGTTAATCCCTTTGCTACTCCTGAAGATGCTCCATTTGAAAACATATTTGCTCCTGAATCATCATCAGAACCATCTTCTTCAGTAGACATCGACTCTGCTACTTCAGTCCCTCAACAACAGCCACATGAACACCTCAGAAAATGGACTCATGATCATCCATTGGACAACATCATTGGAAATCCCTCTCAACCAGTATCCACACGGAAACAACTTGCAACCGATGCCTTATGGTGCTTCTTCAACTCCGTACTCTCTAAGATCGAACCAAAAGATGTTAAAACCGCCATGAATGAAGACATCTGGTTCAATGCCATGCAAGAAGAAATTCATGAGTTTGATCGAATTGATGTATGGGAATTAGTACCTGCTCCAGAGTGTGCTATGATCATTGCTCTAAAATGGATCTTCAAAGTGAAACTTGATGAGCATGGTGATGTTCTAAAGAACAAGACTCGATTGGTGGCTAAAGGATACCGTCAAGAGGAGGGTATTGAATTTGAAGAATCATTTGCTCCTATCGCTCGTATCGAGGTAATCAGAATCTTCTTGGCTAATGCTGCAAGTAAGAACATGGTAGTATATCAGATGGATGTTAAGACGACATTTCTTAACGGAGATCTTAAAGAAGTCGTCTATGTCAGCCAACCTGAAGGATTTGTGAATCCAGAGCATCCTACTCACGTTTATCGTTTGAAGAAGGCTCTTTATGGTTTAAATCAAGCTCCAAGGGCGTGGTATGATACGCTATCAAAGTTTCTTCTATCTACTGGATTCAGCAAAGGAGCAGTTGATCCTACATTGTTCACCAGGAAATCAGGCAAACATTTAATTCACGTTCAAATTTATGTTGATGATATCATCTTTGCCTCGACTGACCCCAATGAGTGTGACCGTTTTTCAAATGAAATGGGTTCTAAATTTCAAATATCAATGATGGGACAAATGTCATTTTTCTTGGGATTACAAATTTCACAAAGTCCCGGAGGCATTTTTATAAATCAATCTAAATATGCTAATGAGATTTTAAAGAAATTTGGATTTGATTCTAGTGACCCTGTTGACACTCCCATGATTGAACGTACTAAACTAGATGAGGACCACTCAGGGATCATGGTAGACCAAACGAAATATCATAGTATGATTGGATCCCTGATGTACCTCACAGCTAGTAGACTAAACATCTTGTTCGCTGTTTGCATGTGTGCTAGATACCAGGCTAAGCCTACTAAAAAGCACCTTGAAGCGGTTAAACGGGTCTTTCGGTATCTCCAAGGAACCATCAATATGGGACTTTGGTACCCGAAGGACACCGGTATGTCACTAACTGCCTATGCAGATGCTGATCATGCAGGATTTCAAGATACTCGTCGAAGTACGTCTGGAGGTGCTCAGTTTTGGGGTGATAAGCTTGTGAGCTGGTCTTCAAAGAAGCAAATGAGCACTTCCATTTCCTCTACAGAGGCTGAATACATAGCCTGTCATCTTGTTGTGGTCAAATCCTATGGATGAGATCCCAACTATCTGACTATGGCTTTGAATTCAACAAAATTCCTCTGTACTGTGATAATAAAAGTGTTATTGCTCTCTCATGCAACAACGTACAACACTTTAGAGCAAAGCACATCGACATTCGACATCATTTCATCAGGGAGCAAGTTGAAAACGGTGTGGTGGAACTTTACTTTGTGAGGACTGAATACCAGTTAGCAGACATCTTCACCAAAGCTCTTCCTAGAGAACGTTTTGAGTTTATTCTTCCACGACTTGGTCTTAAGAGCCTACAACCGGAAACACTCAAACGTCTTCAAGAGAAAGAAGAGGAGTAAAAGGTTTCCTTCATCTATCTCTTGTAAATACTTATTTGAAAAACAAAATACAAGATTACAAAACCTTCAAAAACCAAACAGAAAAATATAAAGCTTTCAAAAATCCATAAAAAATTGAAAAAATCTTGAAAAATTCCAAAAAATATTGTCTTTTTGTCATGTTTTTCTTGATTCAATTATATCTACGGTCTTTGTGCTGTCATTCAAAGAATGACACGGGGCTTTAGATGTTGTTCGAATTTTCTTAAAAACAAATTAAAAATAAATAAATAAATAAAAATTGGGAGAAAGAGAAACAATGGTTTATTGTCATTTCAGGCAGTAACCCGCTTTTCAGAGAAAGAACAGAGCCATGCTTTATCTCATGTTTCAAATCTCATGCTCTGATTCTTTAAACAAATCCTTACTATCTAATGAAAACTAGTTGTTTTGAAAAATAACTCGGACTCTATTTTTGCAAATTATCTGGACTTAAAGTTTGTCAAAATATCTATCTCTCAATCAACAACTTATGTCATTGATTGAGGGGGAGAATGATTTCAATTAAATCAAAAGGTTATTTGTCATACAATTGTTTTCAAAAGATATTCTTGCATGTTTAATCAATGGAGTTAACAGTCTCAAAATTTGATCCTTATCAGTTAAAATGTTTTCATAATCAAGTCACAATTCTCCTTTAAAGCTTTCAAAATCAATTTAAATCTACAGAGATCACAAATCTCAAATGATTTGATAATTGTTATCGGGGGAGAATTTGTGATTTAAATTGGATTTAATCTGATAATTCGGTAAATGGTCTTATAAGGATGAACAAGCTCTCCTTCCCACATGTGCTAAAAGATTTCAAATTTTCCATGCACATGTTGAGGGGGAGCATCTATCTTAAAAAAAAATCTGAAACGTGATCAATTTCAATGTGCAGTCTTTTCCCTCTAGTATGTGCAAAACTCTTTTAATACCTCGAGCCATATATTGAAGGGGAGCTAATTTTTTGAAAACCTCATCCTTCCCCAATATGCGTTATCTACTTGTTTGATCAGGGAAGTGATGTTGATATCTTTTAGAAAGTGGTAATCAAAGAAGTTAATTCTTTCTCTTGCCTCTGTGTGCCTAAACAATTTCAAATACATGATGCACATGTTGAGGGGGGAGCTCTTCTTCTAAAAATATCAAAAACAATTCAGGTACAAAATGCTTTGATATTATATCACAAGTATCTGGATTGATTTTCAAAAGGTTTTCAATTGGTTCCAATGGCAGATGAACAATACCAAATAGACCGACCAACTTTACTTTATGTATGGTGATATAAGGATGACAAGGTTAGGTATTTGTTCCCATGATCCGCCAGAACCGGAGGGGTCTACCCAGGGACAATCCACTAGATAGTGTAGAAGTCCTTAGGTATATTGAAAAAAGGAGAAAATGAGATATGGGAAGAGTGCGGACTGAGACTGAGCTAGTACTAGAATAAACCCAACAAGGTTCTAGCTATGAAGTCTCGGTAAGCACTGAATGGGTTGAAGAATGAAAGAAAAGGGGTGAAAACAAATAGCCCTCCATTTATTCAACCTTAGGGCAGATACCGGGTTCAATTCATATGCTACTGGTGGTTACCAAGGTAACATCGGTATTGAAGACAAGACGTCATGGACCCAGTGACGCACTGCACTTCAACTTCCCAAACCACTCAAGTTCCTCTTAAAAGGATTTGTTTCATTCTCACGGGGAACCGACATTATCTATCGATTTTCTCTTAGAGATTGTTGATATTGAAGAAGGAGACCCTCTCCCTAGTCTCCGATATAGGATCCAAATATGCACAATTGAGTCTAGAGCCACGAGATCATCAATAAATCTCATTAGGACACTTTCAATGAAGTCTCTCTGTTTCACACAATGTGGAAAGAGAGATTATATCTTGAGTCCTACGCATTATCCTTGTGGTATTGCCAGAACATCCGAGTGATATGTAAACATATTCACAATGAAGATGGAAAGCCTTCTGGAGCCAACATCAAACAAGCTCCTGGTAGGTGGCATGTGAGATCTATTCAATAGATCAACCATGTGACAACTGAACAGAAACAATGGGGCGATTCAATCTTTTGAATCAATCCTGGTTCAGGATATGGATTGACGGATACCTTTGAAAAACCGGTCGTTGTGCTTAAAAACTCCTTTCTTTAGCACATCGACTGTGTACGAATATTTCAAATCAAAAGGTGTTTATGATTGATAATTGATTTTCATTAAAACCTTCGTTGTATTGCAAAAACTCTTTCTTCAAGCAATACACGATTGTTTTTCAAATCATTTTTCATCAATCAGTGAATCTCAATTCGCTGGTTCACTCACTCCGTGTTGTCTTCTTTGAGACGTTCCGGTTTGAGAACAGCTAGAACAGCTGCGAAACCCTGTCAAGGAGATTCTTAATAATACTACCTGATCACAGGCAGTACTTGTACTGATCAACGGGGAACCGTGGGTCGTGTACCTCAATTCAACGAAAGTGATCAAAGACACTTTCGTGCACTTTATTGCTAACTGTTGTATGCAGGTACGCCCGACGTTTGCAGCTGATCAGAATGAAGCGGTCAATCCATAGCCGCATGGTCACACAATACATTCATTACAAAGAAATCATGATTAGTGCATCAATGACTCTGATATTTTCACTCCATGCTTCTGCTACGTTGCTGCCAATATCATGAATCAACGAAAGCTTCCGCTACTCTGATGAGAATATATGATGATCCAGAATGTGAGCATGTCGGTCCAAATGTCACAACATCACATAATACCAACACCACAACGGATGAGTCAGAGATTGATGTTAGCTGATGATCTCAAAACTGGCTCAAAACTCATTATCACGTGGATCAGTAAAAAGACCTCCACTTGGATTAACCAAACATGCAACATGAAGAATCAATGACTACGAGCTTCAGAGCAAAGTACTACATCAAGAATGCAAGAACAATTTAATATGTAATATCTGTTTGTATTCAATGTAATTTTAAGATGTGTTTGAGGTGACCTCCCTTAGGGGGAGATTGTTAGGATTTAGTAAATCCAGTTATTGAAGAGTCGGTCACCTCAAGTATATGTAATCGTTAGAAAGCTCGTAGTCGTAGATTATTATAAGTTAAGTAGTATTTAGTTTAAGTAACACCGTGGAGGACGGACGGGTCTTTACCCACTGTATGCCTGATCCACAGCCCGTCAGGTGGCGTTTTATTGTAAGACTATAAATACTCTCTACCTCCCAAGGTAGAGAGTTAGAGCTCATAATAAGATTTTTCTTCCTCTTACTAAAGTTCCCGAGTCTCTAACTTTCTCTCTCTAAAACCTCTTATACGCCTATTTGTGATTATGGTTTAGTGTGTTTATGAAATCCAATATGTTACAAGAGCGACGGAGGGTGGCGCATGTGCGTTGACTTCACTGACATCAACAAAGCATGCCCGAAGGATTGCTATCCCCTACCAGAAATTGACTGGAAGGTAAAATCCTTGGCAGGCTTCCGGTTAAAATGCTTCCTAGATGCCTACAAAGGGTATCATCAGATCCAGATGGCAAAGGAGGACGAAGAAAAGACAGCCTTCTACACAAGCAAAGGTGTCTACTGTTACAGAAAGATGCCCTTCGGATTAAAGAATGCAGGGGCCACTTACCAACTTATCATAGATAAAGCCTTCAATAAACAAATAGGCAGAAAATCTCGAAGCATACGTTGACGACATGGTTATCAAAAGCAAGACGGAGGAGGACCTACTCCTCGATGTACAGGAAACCTTTGACCATCTTCGGGCAATTAACATGAAGCTGAATCCTAAGAAATGCTCCTTCTGTAAGATATAACTTTTCACATACACATCAAACCATAACACAAAGTAGCATATAGATGGAATTCTAGAGAGAGAAAGTTAGAGGTTTAGGGAACTTAGTGAGAGAAAGTGAAAGATATTATTATGAGCTCTAACTCTCTACCTTGGAAGGTAGAGAGTATTTATAGTCTTACATAAATCGCCACACATCGGGCTGTGGATCAGGCATACAGTGGGTAAAGACCCGTCCGTCCTCCACGGTGAAACTTAACTAAATACTACTTAACTTAAGAATTACTACGACTACGAGCTTTCTAACGATTACATATACTTGAGGTGACCGACTCTTTAATACCGGGAATTTCTAATTCCTAACAATCTCCCCCTAAGGGAGGTCACCTCAATCATGTACCAAAAACACATTGAATACAACCAGATAATACATTAACAATTGATCTTGCATTCTTGATGTAGTCCTTTGCTCCTAAGCACGTAGTCATTGATTCTTCACATTGCATGTTTGGTTACTTCAAGTGGAGGTCTTTTACTGATCCACGTGATAGTCATTTTGAGCCATCTTTTGAGATCATCAGCTATCAACAATCTCTGACACATCCTTTGTGGTGTTGGTATTTTGTGATGTTGTGACTTTGGGACCGACATGCTCACATTCTGGATCATGAAATCTTCTCATCAGAGTAGCGGAAGCTTTAGTTGATTCATGATATTGGCAGCAGCGTAGCAGAAGCATGGAGTGAAAATATCAGAGTCATTGATGCACTAATCATGATTTCTTTTGAGATGAATGTGTTAAGTGAGCATGCGGCTGTGGATTGACCGCTTCATTCTGATCAGCTGCAAATGTCGGGCGTACCTGCATACAACAGTTAGCAACAAATCGCACGAAAGTGTCTTTGATCACTTTCGTTGAATTGAGGTACACGGCCCACGGTTCCCCGTTGATCAGTACATGTACTGCCTGTGATCAGGTATAATTCCGAAGAATTTCCTTGACATGTTTTCGCAGCTGTTCTAGCTGTTCTCAAACCGGAACATCTCAAAGAAGACAACACGGAGTGAGTGAACCAGCGAATTTTAAGTCCACTGATTGATGAAAAAATATTTGAAATACAATCGTGTATCGCTCAATGGAAATTGTTTTGCAATACAACGAAGGTTTTATAGAAAATCAATTATCAATCATAAAACACCTTTTGATTTGAAATAATCGTACACGGTCGATGTGCTAAAGAAAAGAGTTGTTAAGCACAAAGACCGGTTTTTCAAAGGTATCCGTCAATCCCTAACCTGAACCAGGATTGATTCAAGAAATTGAATCGCCCCATTGTTTTTGTTCAGTTGTCACATGGTTGATTCATATAATGAATCTCACATGCCACCTACCAGGAGCTTGTTTGATGTTGGCTCCAGAAGGCTTTCCATCTTCATTGTGAGTGTAAACACATCACTCAGATGTTCTGGCAATACCACAAGTATAATGCGTAGGACTCAAGATATAATGTCTCTTTCCACATTGTGTGAAACAGAGAGTCTTCATTGAAAGTGTCCTAATGAGATTTATTGATGATCTCGAGGCTCTAGACTCAATTTGTGCATATTTGGATCCTGTAACGGAGACTAGGGAGAGGGTCTCCTTCTTCAATATCAACCATCTCTAAGAGAAAGTCGATAGATAATGTTGGTTCCCCGTGAGAATGAAACAAGCCCTTTTAAGAGGAACTTGAGTGGTTTGGAAAGTTGAAGTGCAGTGCGTCACTGGGTCCATGACGTCTTGTCTTCAATACCGATGTTACCATCAGTAGCATATGAATTGAACCCAGTTTCTGCCCTAAGGTTGAATAAATGGAGGGCTATTTGTTTTCACCCTTTTCTCATTCAATTCTTTTTAATTCTTCAACCACTTCAGTGCTTACCGAGACTTCATAACTAGAACATTGTTGGGTTTATTCCAGTACTAGCTCAGTCTTAGTCCGCACTCTTCCCTTATCTCATTTTTCTCCTTTTATCATCATACCTAAGGACTTCTACACTAACTAGTGGATTGTCCCTGGGTAGATCCCTCCGGTTCTGGCGGATCATGGGAACCAATACCTAACCTTATCATCCTTATATCACCGTACATAAAGTAAAGTTGGTCGGTCAATTTGGTATTGTTCATCTGCCATTGGATCCAATTGAAAACCATTTGAAAATCAATTCAGATACTCGTGATATATTATCAAATCATTTTGTACCTGAATTGTTTTTGATATTTTTAGAACGAGAACTCCCCCTCAACATGTGCATCAAGTGTTTGAAAATGTTTTGCACACGGAGGCAAGAGAAAGAATTAACTTCTTTGATTACCATTTTTTAAAAGATATCAACATCACTTCCCTCATCAAATCAAGTAGATTTAGCATTTCCGGGAAGGATGAGGTTTCCATAAATTTGCTCCCCCTCAATATGTGCCTCGAGGTTTGAAAAGAGTTTTGCACATACTAGAGGGAACCTGCACATTTAGAAAAGTTGATCACATTTCAGATCATAGGTTTAAGATAGATGCTCCCCCTCAACATGTGCATGGAAAATTTGAAATCGTTTGTCACATGTGGGCAGGATAGCATGTACATCCTTATAAACCATTTACCTAATTATCAGTTTAAATCCAGTTTAAATCACACATTCTCCCCCGATCACAATTATCAAATCATTTGAGATTTGTGATCTCTTATTGATTTAAATTGATTTTGAAAGCTTTTACGGAGAATTGTGACTTGATTATGAACGCGTTTGAACTGATATGATCTGATTTTAAGACTTTAAACTCCATTGATAAAACATGCATGTATATCTTTTGAAAAACAATTTAATGCCAAATAACTTTTTAATTTAATTGAAATCATTCTCCCCTCAATCAATGACGTAGGTTGTTGATTGAGAGATAGATATTTTGACAAATAAGTCCTGATGATTATCAAAAATAGAGATCGAGTTATTTTTCAAAGCATTTAGTTTTCAGCAGATAAATGTTTATAGAATCAGAGCATGGAATTTTGAAAACATGATAAAACATGGCTCTGTTCTTTCTTTTAAAACCGGGTTACTGCCTGTGCGCAAGTATTAGTTCAGTGTTAAGAGGCATTTTCGAAAGTTTTAGTTAAATTTAGTTATTCTCTAGTGTTTA
>BPTQ01000005.1:139913564-140113445 GCA_019973895.1 Chrysanthemum seticuspe | reverse complement strand
GAGTTTGTGAGAGTAAGAGAAGATTGTATATCTAGTGAACTAGATCTCTCAACAAGAAGAAAGAAAGATAACACTAGGAGTATATCCAGGAAGAGATTCCGCTCTAGTGTTCGTAAGATGTTCAGTAGGTTCGTTCCCCAGGAACTAACTAAACAGTGAGGTGTTCTAAAGACATCGCTTCTAGAACATAAACTGTAAAGTGTATAAACAACACATTATCAGCACAACCAAACCAGGTGGCACAATGCCTGAGCCATAGATCGAAACATGGCCTTTTTCACATTCGTTGCAACACTTCCGAAGAGGCGGTTCACTTCCTCAAACAACTGTATCACAAACTTGAGAGTTCATCCACTGAGCCCCTCACCTCATCCCGTTCCTTCCACAGGAACATCGGCTTGGTGATATGTAGCCAACACAGAAAAGAAAGGGAAGCGAAATGAAATAAATGAAAGAAATAGTAATCTAGATATGAAAGAGATGTAGGTATTCTAGAGTGTATAATTGCTTAGATTTCAAAAACTTTGATTGCATTTAAGCCGTTTTGATAAGTTGGGGGGGGGGGGGAAGATCAAAAGGTGTGTCAACAACATTAAAATTGACAATAAAATAGACTTGTGTCATCTTTTCCATTACCCAACCACGTAAAAAAAAATGAATTTTATCGAAACCACATTAAACAGATAAACCTAGTATTCATTACAAAGATAAAAGTGTTGGATAATAACCTTTAATTACAGCATAGTATCAAAATCAAGGACACACCAAACATCATGCGAAAAAGACACTTTTGAAAATCGAAATGTAGACATAAATATACTCCATACACTGACTACATACTTACTAACGACGTAGTAACACTGTAACACAGGGGGGGGGGGGGTTGAATAGTTTTGCCGAATTTACGTTAGTTTCAAAAACTTTAGATTCGTTAATATGTGAGATCTTATGGATGTAGAGAAAGTATAGATCTAATGATAAAGAAAGTAAATAAAGTAAAGCGAAGGGAAAGAAAAGACACAACCGATGTATAGTGGTTCGGCTACAAGGACACCTTCCTTGCCCTACTCCACTCCCCGAGTCACCTACTTGAGAGTTCAAACACTATGTCAACAAACTCCTTCACTTGGCGGAGAAGCCTTCACAACGTTGCTTACACTTTTTCCGGTACAAAGCTAGATACCGAGTCCGTAACACGGTGGACCAAACCAACACGACTATTACACAACAAATATGTGAAATGTCAAATACAAGATCTTCGCTACAGAAATCTTGTGGAGTGACAAATCAATCAAGGACCCCTTGCTTGGATGACTTGTAGAATGCTTGTGATCTCGCCTTAGAGAAGGACCTATATGAGGATCACAATAGAAAGAAAGAAGAACAACTCTCTAGATCAAGTGATCTATATGTTAGAAGAGAATGAGAGTGTTTGAGAGATTTAGTAAGAAGAGGGGTGAGTTAGAATGAAGAAATGACTCTCTATTTATAGGCAAAAATCTTCACTGTTCCCCGGATCCCACAGATCCCTTCCACTTAGGATCCGTCTAGTGTAATCCTAGGGATCCGTGGAACGCTCCTCTTTGCCCATGGGTTTTTTGGTTATGGGTCATGGGTTATGGGTTGGTCCATGGGGTTTCTTTAGATTCAATGTATCTAAGTATACATTGTATCTAGCCAACTTGGGTATGGGTTAAGATCCATGGGTTATGGTTTTTACCCATCCTAATAAACTATTACAACAAATGCTTAATTACTACATTTTTGTATTTAAATGGCTATGTGTAAATGCTTTACAAAAATAACATGTATCCTTATAATTATACTTAAGATAACATTATATTTGTTATCAACAAAACACAAAGAGATCGCAAAATATTAATAAACGTTTTTACGGTTTATTTGTATTAACACACTGATTGTAATCAACACTTGATTCTTAAGCCTCAACATACTCCTCCTCGTACTCTCCTTCCTCATCAGCAGTTGCATCCTGGTACTGATGATACTCGGACACAAGATTGTTCATGTTGCTCTCGGCCTCAATGAACTTCATCTCATCCATACCTTCACCAGCGTACCAATGCAAGAAAGCCTTTCTCCTGAACATAGCAGTAAACTGCTCACTCACACGCCTGCACATTTCTTGAATGGAAGTCGAGATACCGATAAAAGTAGATGCCATCTTTGGAACAGTTGGTGGGATATCACAGACATTGGAATTCACGTTGTTTGGACCAGTTGGTGGGATATCACAGGCTGTGCATCCAAAACATAGTCATGTTTTCAAGAAGCGGCTCCGTTAATACGATGTTTCTTACGTAAAACAGTGGAACCGGCCCCCTCACATGTAGCCAATAGACCATCACCACAATCCAGAGACAACTTTCTTTTGCTATTTAATTTTCCTTTTGTACCTGTTTCAATTGTGTAAAAGTTAGAAACTTATATTTCTTAGTAAGTATCATGTAAGTAGCCATTAAATATTGTAAAAGTTACATGTAATGACTATTTCCATCACATCGTTTCTTTGCAAGACTTGGTTAACCATTGTGCCACACTGCTGATAGACCTGATTACAATGACCCAAATACATATAATCTACCGGCACTTCTGTGCAACAAAATACTGACAATAATAATAAAATAACAATGGCAAGACAATTATGTACACACTCACAGATTAACTTGCCTTAACTCATAGAATGCCTTCTGCCGGTGTTACTATGTGTACCACTGGAGTGCTCCTTCAACCTTCCACTTATAGCTGTAACAGCAATGTGGTCTACCAAGAACGATTGGATATAGTGCAAGCAGAACATAAGAAAGTGGTAATTCACAGATGATGCAATTGCATTAGCTCCAAAAGTTATTGAGCTCAATAATCCTATAAACAGCTTATATATTTATATATATAGTCCTAACCTGACTTTGTTTACACTATAATTGTTGTACATTACTACGAATTGTACAATGCATATCTATGAGAAAATATTTAAAGACAAATAGATGCAAGTGATGTTGCTTTATTTAAGTAATTGTTATGAATCACTCTATCTCTGTGTGTCACAAGAATAACATTTACATACGTTCAGTTATCTTTAGGCAACTGGTACCAAAACGATTCACTCTTGTTCACATAAATGAGTTGAGACCATTTTTATAAAGAAGCTCGCCAAAAAGTGTTCCGGGTCGATCCAACGTCTATCATAACTGATCTATTTTTATAAAGAGGTTCATGGCATTGTACCTTAGCAGCTCCAGTGCTGCTAGGAATGATGTTGAATGAAGCAAGTTGTTACAGAAATAAAAGACTGCAATTAATCGATAAAGCTTTTATGTACTGCATTTTTTAGTATTCGAGTGATGCATTTTTATATCATATACTATATGAATGAGACGCAGTTCAAATGCTTCATTAGTATACGTCTAATAGATATCATGATGTTATCATTCTGTTGTTTCATGGAGACTATAATTATCACAAAGAAATCAAAGAGGCATAAGTGATCAAAATTACTGCAATGAGAAGCTTTTGATATAATGTAACAAAGAAAATGACTTATGTATTTTTGTAAAATCCAGAATAGTTTGTGGACTTACTGTTGTTTGAGTACCATAATTGACGTGTCCATAAGCTGAATTTCTACAGCGAGAAATGTTAACAATATAAAAGTCTGAAGGTGTCCTGAACCAGCCATAACCTAAGGATACTCCAACGATGTCAAATCATGGGTGCATGTCTTAATATCATTTGAATAAATATGTTTTCGACTTGTTCAAAGCTAAAATTTTTTACCCATTTTGAAGAGAAAATTGAACAATCTTGAAGGTTTGACATTACTGACGCCTTTCGATAATCTCCCACTTCTCTCAAAGAAGCTTGTTTTTCCTCTGTCAAACAAACAATTATATTTTCAGAAAACGACAATGTTATACCTGTTTGATTAGTTGGAAGAGGCTTTGTTATTGCTTTCGTCTCCATCTCCATATCCTCAAGATATATTCTTTTTTCTTTTTTTTCACATTATCCTCATTTATCACACTCGTTCTTTCTGTTCTTTCAGTGGCCGCAACACTCCGTCCCACCAAGTTGAATCAACTCAATGTGATGCAATCTTGTGCGACTTTGCACAATACCAATCCAAACGAAATCATCTTTTGGATTAATTACTTATCATGCATCTAAAGTTGTATAATACATATATCAAAAAACATAAACATAAATATGTGTTTATGGGCCCCCACACAACCCGTCTCGACCCATTTTGACCCATTACCCAACCCGATTGACCCACTCATAATGCCATCTATACAAAACTTATATCAGGAACACAAAAACTACAAATGACTTACTCCTCCATATCACCGGTAAATGAGGCAAACCCGTTGTGCGTATACTTCATTGATGCAAGAGAATGAAAATTGAAACCATTTGTGGGCTTACGAGCTTATGTGATTTCGGCTTATTTTGATAAGTTCAAATTTTATAGCTTATTTTGATAAGTTCAAACCTGTGCCTCCTAGTTGACAGCATCTTTAGTCCCGATGGCCATTTTTTCACGCTTTAAAGCGACCTTTACAGTTGCCCCACAAATTTCATTTGCATCCTAAAATTTTTCTCCAAGCAATTCTCGCAGCTTTTAAATCAAGAATAAAATTGAATATTAATACGGGTAACTACATTTTCACTTGTTTATATTGATTGAAACTCCCAAACACAGCATGCGCGTACCTTCAAATCTGAACATTTACTGCCAAGTATATAACTGATAAAAAGAATATGAGACCTTAACCTGTTTCTAACATTACCAGTGCATGATGTATTAATGACATTTTTTTCACAACGACACTAATATTTAGAGGGGGTGCATCCTGCATATCAATTGCAATTGATTTAATTGCATAAAAAGGTTGATATTAGAGGGTGTTTGGAATTGATTATTTCAAAGTGCTTATCTGGTATGTTTTTTTTCATGAAATGATCCAACATGTTTATTTTTTAAGAACTTGAATCCATCTCAGTCTCCAAACGCACTTGTACCATCCATTTATGTCCTATTGCATCACCCAAAGCCACCCATTTCAGCCCCTAACCGCAGACACTTCAGCCCCTATCTGAGCATTCAAACGCACCCATGTTAGACTCAACTCCAGCCCCAGATAAGTTGATTTTTGTAGCCAAACGTATAAGTTGAGCTTTCAATAACCGTACAATATATTTAAAAAAGTACTTATTTTTAATCAAAAAAAAACTTTTGGACTTAACTGATCTCTTGATGAAGTTGATACGAAAAATAGTAAAAGTATGCAAAATATGTCAGACTTACGAATCGGGTCTTTCTAAAAGCAACAAATATAGCCCCTGTTTGGTTGCATGAAGGGTCAATCTTTTTCAAGTATTATCTTACATGTTAAAAAAATAGTGTACAACCAAAATATTACTTGGAATGCAACCATTTAAACATTTGGTACCTTATCTATATCAATTTTCATGATTTTGTAGGTGATGCCCTTCCTCCTTCTGCCATAATTTTAGCACCCTGGGTAAAGTTAAAAAAGGAATCAATATTGAAGAAATCTTAATGAGTTTTAAGACCTGCTAAGAAATCGGCGCCCAAAACAACTATCTTATGCAAATTTGTTGTGTACGAAAACCAATTAAGTACGGGATAAAAACAAAAGCAAACATCAAAATGTAAAAATGATATAAATATGATATCAAAAAAAAATCAGCCCTTTTTCTTGTTTCAATCGCAGTGATTAGTTCTTATATAAATATGTAAAAATGATCACCAAGTCTTGGATCAGTATGATACCGTAAAGAGTTATAGGAATTCTGGATTATCTGAATACTCCTCTTCACGAAGAGCCACCTTTTTTTCTTCCTACAAAACATAAACATTCGTAAATCAGTAAAGTTCCAGCATTTACACCACACCATGTTTAAGTTGTTTTCATACAAATACCACTCCTGGGCTAAAATTGTTTTGACTCGTAAATCTTTTCATTTTTTAACTGTAATAATGATGCATCATCAATATATGATCATATAAATAAATATTATAAGCAACATTATATAATTCTTGATTATGCTACAAATTATGGGTAATGCTAGTGTGAGTCGAATCTTGTTTCATTTTGCCGATTTCCAAATACATATCTTTCAGGAGCATACCTTTACACGTTTTTTATTTGCCCGCAATAAATAATGTAAACTTCATATATATGAAGAGTGTCTACAGACAGAAAATCAAAATCTGCAACACACCACACATCTAAAGATTTAATTATTACTGTACAACCTCAATCAACATACACACAGAGGCGTATAAATGTTTATTAACAAAGAGACCCATAGTGATACGGGAAAGCATAAATACTATAATCTGTGGACGCCGTAATATGCTCTAACCTCCTCACTTGGCCGTTTTGCCACATACTGTGGTCTTTTTCGATGAACACAACGACTTTGTCAATGCATCTTTGCACTTCATCTCTTCTATGATTAGGGTATAATTTTTTAAATGCTGCCAAAGCTTGAACTGCAGAGGAAGTACACTTTAAGCAGCTGAAAAACATATCACAGTGGTAAATAGCATAATTATTCAAATATAAAAAAGAGTAGAGTAGAGCATCTGATTCTTACGGGTAGTCAATAACAACGTTACCAAAATTTTCAACAGGATTGAGCAACTGAGTAAAACAAAGTAGTGACAAGTCAGATAGAATGGAAAAAATGGTTAACAATATTGTAAAAACAAACGGATTTTAGTCGTTGCTGATTGTGGCACCTACAACCATCTGTAGGATCTTGTTAGTTCATATGCTGCAAAACTACCATCTGCATTCTGCGCGGACATAGAAACAGAAGAGCTTTACTCTTCTATGATTAGGGTTTATAATCTTTTATTAGTTTGTTGGCCTTTTAAATAGAAGAAATTGGAAACAGTTACCTGTAAAGATAAAATAACATTAACAGCATCAAACAGCCGTGTTACGCCTAATGGCTTACCAACGACTGTTGATGGAAATTTCGATAGCATAAGTGCAGCCTGATATAGAAATTATGAAGATTGAAATAATGCAACAACACAACAAATAATGGTAACGAAAATTTTCTATTTGCTAAAAGCTCTCACCTTTAACCCTTCAGCGGTAACAGAATAATCACACAGGCTTGTATCCACCAGTTCACAGATAACACACCTTAATTCCCTCGTTGCATGCTTCCAGATATTTGGAGGTATTCCAGCACCTTGCATCTTTCTTTCAAGAGCAACGACATTATTAAAAATCATATTAAAACATTATTAAAATTAAAAATCATTATAACCCTAAAATCGTGATGAAGTTTTCTTCATGCAGAGAGTTCTAATGATTAGGGTTTTTTTTTGGGAAATATACGTATGATTTTTTGTAAATAATGAATGAATTAAGAAAAAATATATATTTAAGGAAAAGATATGTATAAAAAGTTTTAAAAAAGATAATTACTTAATATAATTTTTGTAGATAAATTGTATTTAGTATAGGATTCCAATGTAATTATAGCCATTTATAGATTATAATATTCAATATAATTATCAAAATAACTTGTTGCCTAAGTGGTAAACACACAAGTTATTTATCCAAATGACCAAGGTTCAATCCTTGCAAGCCTCATTTTTTATAAATAATTTTCAAAAACATTGCATAAACATCCGAAATTTATAAAAACAATAATTAAAAATCATGAAAAATCCGAAATTTATAAAACTAAATATTAAAAATCAGAAATTTACAATTAGTGCTTAGGTGGATTTAAAAATTACTTAGTTGGACAACAAATGCTTATGTGGCATCAAATTTGATTATTTGGCATTGAGGTGACATTAATTCCAAATGCCTCCTGTTATATATAATATATATATATATATACATATATATATATATATATATATATATATATATATATATATATATATATATATATATATATATATATATATATATATATCAAAATGATAGTGATGCTCATTAGTAGCGTTATCTTGATTCCTTACGCTTTTCCCTTCGAAATAAGGAGCAATGAAATCAGGAATATGAATACCATATTTTTGAAAAAAGCAATAACACCGTCAAGAAAAGAAACCCATTTGTCACCTCTTAGTGTTTGAATCAGCTTTCTTCTTTGTGAAACCAGTTTAATTGCACTTATGACCTCTTGATCTTTTTATTGCAAAGCCTTACAAAGAACGTCAGGATGACCCAAGATTGTTTTCATCATATGTAATATGAAAACAAAATCAAAAGAACTCAACTTCTTTAATGCTGGACTAGCTCAACCCTTTGTTTTAAAGTTGCACACATCTTTTTTATCTTCTCCAAAACTGTACATGTTGGATTGTACATCTGAATAAGACTAGTAATTGAAAAACTGTAAGCTCCAACGTGTATCGCCATCACGTTTCACAGTACCAATTTGGTTAGCTCATTTACTGGACTCAATTTCACCTGTCTGTAACATTTCTTCAATTTGAGCAGCTTGAGCAGCTTGTAACTCATCTTTTCATTTACAAGAGGCACCAAAAGTTGTCACAATGTAAGATAAATCTTCAAAAAATGTATGTACATAATCTACCTCTCTAGCTTTTGTAACCAACACAAGTTGCAATCGATGAGCCATACAACGTATATGTAACAACCCGTAATTTTTCATAAGGTAAAATGACTATTTTACCCTTTGACTTTTTAAAGTTGACTTTTGACTTTGACTTTTACCGTAACATAAAGGCAAATACGATAACCAGTAGTAACTAGTAATTTTCTGTTGGATCGATGTACTCTAACCAAACTAACTTAAATAGCTTGTTAAGGTTTAATAACTTCGGATAAATCCTAAGTTATTAACAATGAAACACTGAGTAATCTTTATTAAGTACGCGGAATTTACTTAACAAATCTAAGAAGAATATAACTTTAACTTTTATTAATAACTCTAAATCTGCTTGTTATGCAGACTCTTCAACAACTCTAAAACACTAATAATAATCGTACTTTATGAATACTAAAACTCTTCTCTAAAACTCGTACTTCTAATGCCAATCTAGGGGTCCTTTTATAGGCTCAAGGATAACCCTAGTCGGTTTACAATTTGTATCCTTGTACGACAAGTAATCTAAACATAGAATAAACAAAGCTTTCCATAAACGAATATAACAGTTCTTTAGCTTTGCAGTACTTTGACTTTGACAGTAGTACTTTGACTTTATCTTTAGCAGTACTTTGACTTTTCCAGTACTTTGTCAATCTTCAGTACTTTAGCATTCTTCAGCACTTTCATATCCCAACAATCCTCCCCTAACTTGAATTCTACTTGCTTGACTTCAAGTTCCTTTGTGAATTTATCTTTAACAGCTCCATCAACAAGGAAAGATTGTATCTTTGTCTTTGAATTGTATCTTTGTAAACTCTGTGGTTATATCATTATTATCAAAGTATTCAGTAATATTTATTCTTTTTAGCATCCTTGATTAGTAACCTCTTTTCAGCAACATTCAACAATACTCCATCTTTTCAGCAACATAAGACAATTTGTACATTAATTCAGTTTTAAGTTTCAGTCTATTCTCATCACATCCAAGTGTGTAAACTCCTGTGAGAGGTGAATCATTGAAAATTTTAATGGATTTAATGTCTCTTTACTAAAGCCATTAACTCTGGAGTAGCCAAATGTTTTGATGTATAAGATCATGGTACACTGATAACCATATGATTTTTAGCAAATCATCAGCTATCAACAGATTTGATTTGTCTTTACCAAAAGCTGTACCCTTTTGGACTAGTTAGTTCTTTCATCTATGGTGAACTAATTACCAAATAATGGTTTTTCCACAGCCTTTACCATAAGCCATTTTCTTGTGGGCTAGCCAACTCTTCACATTTACTGATATGGTGAGTTGATTACCATACAACTTATTATCAAGTTGTCAACTAAAAACGGATTTGAAATATCTTTACCAGAACCGTTTGCTCATGGATTAGCCAATCCTTTTGTAACCGTGGTGGATTGATAACCTATTGGTGTTACCATCTCAAAAATAATTTATTTCTTTTAACCTTTGTTTCAAAATATTTGTCACTTAACAAAAGTTTTTCAAAAATCATTAACTGGTTTAAAGCTGCAAACAGTACTTTGATGAAAGTACTGTTTGATCAGTAGTACTTTGAATAAAGTACTGATATATCAAAAATTTATTCAATTAAAAATTCATACCAGTTATTCATCATCATCAGCCATAGTAGTCCATCTGATAAACAATTTGATGACCATTAGAGCAATTTCATTGTCTTCTTCAACTTCCATTCCATGCTCCAGCATCCTCCTCATGAGATCTGATGTAAGAGGATATCTTCTATCAGCTAACATGTGAATCATTGTCCCATCTTCTAGCTCTAGAACATGTACTCCAGATTCTTCAAAGAATCTCCAGCTAACAATCTCCCAATCTTCTTGGTTTTTCCAGATCTCAGCAGTACTTGTTTCTTCAGTTTCCCAAACAGTTATGAGATCTCCAAGTAAGACTAAACCAACTCCTTCTGATGTATTATGTTCAAAATAATCTCGCACCAAATGATATAAATGAAATAAATCCACCCTATCTATTATGTGCAATAGATCCCATAGCATATTGAATGTTCTGAAGCTTTCATCTTCTCCGTGAAACATCAGATAACTTCCATCCTTTGACTCTACAACTTCAAAAGAAGTTATTGGAGATTTGTTCATCTTCATTTCATCATCATCTTTAGAATACTCAAATTCTACAATCCTTAAGTAATTCTTCAGTTCATCATTTGTTTCAGACCTTAACTCAACTTTCTTTGATGCCTGTTGATCTTTAACTCCAGTTATTCTTTTTCTTTTTAAACTTCCTTTTCTTTCTTCTTCTTTGTAAGCATCATCATCTTTAAAATCTTTAATATTATCAACTTGTTTATGATAATATTCTCTGACAGCATCATTCAATTCTTTCATATTAACATAATTCAACTTGTTCAATCCAACATATCCTCGACCTTTCAGATAAGCCATCATTGCATTCCTTTCTTTAGCAAGATTTGGTCTTCTTGGTAGAGAAGAAATAGGAAGAGGTGATGGTATAACAGCTTCAGCATTTAATTCTTCTTGTAATTTCCTAGCTGCTTCTTCATTCATAGCTTCTTCTTTATTAACTTCAGCATTCAACTGAGCTTGTATCTTTCTAGCTGCTTCCTCATTCATAGCAACTTGAGCAGCTCTTATCTGTGCTAAAGTAGGTTTCTTTTTCTTCTTAGTCTCTACCAACTTACCCTTACTTTTATCTTTTGAATCAATAATAGCTTGAGAAACTCTTGGTTGTTCCTCTTCTTGCACTCCTGGAATACTAACACCCATTGGCTTTGATAAATCATGCAAAATTTCAGCAATGGTTTCATCATCACTTGCTGTATGTATAGGTTTAGGTGTATCAGCTTCCTTTTCTGATATAACTGTTGAAGGACCAGCTTCTTCTTCATATAATACAGTTGAAGGACCAGCTTCCTCTTCAAAATCTAATAACCTTGGAGTAATCAATTCCTGTCTATAGGTTCCTTGTTGGAAAGCAGTACTTTGATCTTCAGTACCTTGATCATCAGTACTTTGAACCTTAATTCTTTCTTCCTCCGTACTTTCAATATTGACTTGTTCTTCAGTACCTTGAGGTTCATTCTCATTTTCTTCATGAAATTCAGCATCTTCTTTCAAATTCTCTTCTTCCTGATTCCTCCCCAATTGGACAGAAGAATGCTGTTTAACCTTCTTGCCTTTGGTGGTCTTCTTTAAATGCCTTCGCTTTTTCTTTTCAGCTTTGTTAGCCTTAATAGTTTTATTAGAAGTGATGGTCATTCACGTTTAGAAACTTTATATCGTGTGTTATATATCATGATAGAATAGTCAACGGGCTCGTGGATTGGACTAAGCTAAATGGGTACTAGTTATGTTAAGCTTGCCTTTTATCCAATCCAACCCATGTCCAACCTACGAAGACCATGGAAAGCCTTTTAGGGCACCTTGTGTCTTGTACTATAAATACCCCTCAAAGTCTCATTTGAGGGGTGTGCTTGAAAGTGTGTGTGTGTGTGTTCTTTCTTTGGAATATACAACTTATTGTGTTTATCTTTTCTCTCCACATACACGGTTTGTATAAACATCAAGTCACCAACATCTTTATCTTTTCTTCCTCATCTTGTACGCTTTATGTTTGTGTTTGGGTTGAACGTGTTCTACGCGTAGCGTAGTTTCACGTGGTGATACTTGTGTTTGTTAAGTGGGTTTATGATAAGGTTGATAAAAGTAAGGTCCTACAATTGGTATCAATCGCCTAACAATGGTTTAGGAGTGTTTTGGTTGAAGTTTTTTTAACGTGTTACGCGTAATGTTCGTTCTCAAAGATTCAAGCATAAAACTTTTATTTTTGCACTTAAATCTTCAAGATTCTTATGGTCTAAGGTTTATATAGTGTTAAAGACTCTAGTTTTGGCAAAAAGTTTGAAGCTTTACGTGTTTTAAACCGTTTTTAAACTCGTTTGGATTTCGTTGTTCATTTCTACGCGTAAGCATAAAAAGCATTTTGGGTGTTTAAGGTCAATACTTTCCTGCTATTTGAGTGTTTTGGAAACTATCTGTGCAAAAGAAATCGGTTGAATCATTGGAAATTTTTTACGCGTAAGTCAAAACCCTAATCTTACGCGTAAGAAAGTCAAAACCCTAGTTTTCTACGCATAACTTTTTGGTAACGAATCTTCGTGCAACAAAGGTGACTCAGTGCTTCCCTCACTTGGATAAGTGTGTGGAACACTTCAACTTTCGGATATCTTTTACGCTGTGACAGTGTAAAGGATTTTTGGTTTTAAACCAACTCTTACGCATAAGCAGAAAGCTTACGAGTAAGCACTCTACGCATAAGTTAACTCTTACGCGTAAGGTACTCTACTTCTACGCTTAACGTTTACGCATAAGACTTACGTTTAACCTTAAGTTTACGCCTAAGTTGGATTCCTACGCATACGGATTTCTACGCCTAAGCTCTTTACGCATAAGGACTCCTACGCATAAAATCCTATGCATAAGCATCCTACGCATAAGCACTCATCTCTACGCATAAGAACAGTTCTACGAGTAAGATTGTGATCAAAACTTCAAACGGCTATAACTTTTGAACCGTAACTCCGTTTTCAGCGTTCTACCCATCAAAACGACCGTAAGAACGAGAAGATTGTCACGCCGAATGAACTGTGCCAACCTTCAAGTCCTAAAAATGCTCAGAATAGAAGTTATTGAGGTTTTTAAGTTTTTAGAGCATACTTTCACTACAACAACCGAGCTTAATCTTCATCAACCACAACTCTTTTATCGTTGAATTGATCCTACATCAATTTTATCATAACATACCTTCATCAATGGCAACTCAACAAGATATTCATGCAGCCGGTGCCGAAAACCGTCCTCCTATGTTGGAAAAAGGTGGTTATCTTCAATGGAAAAGTCGTATGCTTCGCTACATCAAGACCAAACCTAATGGAAAACTCATGATTAACTCCATTATGAATGGACCCTTCAAGCCTCGACAAATCCTAGACCCTGGAACTCCTGACGTTCCACCATCTTTTCATACTCAAACTGAATCAGAATACACTGAAGAGGATCAGAAGCAAGTCGATGCAGATGACATGGCAATTCATATTGTCCAACTGGGTTTACCAAGAGACATATTTGCTGCGGTAGACAGTTGTGAAACTGCTTTCGATATGTGGGAACGTGTTAGACGGCTTTGTCATGGAACAGAAATTGGTCAACAAGACATGGAGAACAAGCTGCTAACTGAATGGGAAAAGTTTACTTCAACACCAGGAGAATCCATTGAATCCTACTATGGAAGGTTTTGCACTTTTATGAATGAGCTTATCAGAAACAAGTTGGCACCAAGAACTATCGTTCAAAACATCAAGTTCCTGAACAATCTTCCAAAAGAATGGGGACGATATGTCACTATTGTCAACCAAACAAAAGACTTACATCAGGTGAACTTTGATCAACTAAACGATTTTCTGAAACAAAACCAAGCTGAAGCGAATGAAGCCAGGAAAGAAAGATTGGCAAAGAATCATGATCCATTGGCTCTTATTGCAAAGACTCAACCTTCAGTGAATACACAACAACAACCTTCATCATCTTCCAACAACAACAACTTGCAGCAATACATTCCACAACCACAAGCTGTTATCCCTCAACAACAAACCTATCCACCAAAACAACAACATTACCAGGAACAAGGAATCACTGATCTTGAAATGGAACCCGAAGAAGCTTTGTTACAAGTATTTTCTTTATTGGGTAAAGCATTCAGAGGTCGCTATTCCACACCAACTAACAACAACCAAAGGATTTCATCAAACACTCGCAACAGGCAAATTGCACAGCCGGGTGTGAATATGGGTAATCAATGACAAACGGTTGGAGTTATTTGGAATCAGCAGGGATATGCTACTGGATTTCGTATTGGTAATCAGGCGGTTTCGAATCAGGGTAATCAGATGGGTCAGAATGTTGGGAATAGAGCAGTGGGTAATCAGAATGGGAATGTTGCAGCTCCAGTCGTTGGGAAATATGGAAATGTGAATCAGGGTAATCAGGTTAAGTGTAATACCTGTCAAGGAGTAGGTCACATGGCACGAAACTGTCCCACTAAGCCACACAAGAAGAATGTTGAGTTTCTTCGGAAAGCTATGCTGTTAGCACAGAAGCAAGAAGCAGGGATGCAGTTGAGTGCTGAGGAAAATGATTTTTTCGCTATTGTGGATGATTTGGAAGACCTCGAGGAAATCAATGCAAACTGCATCTTCATGGCAAATCTTCAGGAGACTAAGTACGACACTGACTCTGACGCACCTCCTGTCTATGACGCCAACGCAGTATCTGAGGTACCAATCATTGATCCATGCTATAACAATGTCATATTTGATGTGTTTACTCATGACGAACAGCATTCTGTGACGCCAGCACCTACTTATGATACATACCTGGACAATCCGAGTTGTAGCAATACTAACTCTGAAACTCCAGATGTGGATCCTAGTGGAGGCTGTGTGGCACAAAATACTGAGACTGATGAGGATACACGTGCTTATTTTGAATCATTAATCAATAACTGTGGCATTGAAATTGAGAAAGTGAGTAAGGTCAATCGCGAAGTTAAGGCCGCGAATGTTAAATTGACCACTGAGCTTGAGAGTTACAAAGAGAACGCCAGAGCCTATGAATTTCATACAAACAAAATATCAGAATTAGAAATTGTTTACCGAGATTCTGTTTTCACAGAAAAACAATTACAAATCAAGTATGACACACTTGATGTAAATTTGAACTTGAAAATAAAATCTTTAAACAAGGAAATTTCTGATCTAAATGACCAACTTTCTAAACAAAAAGCACTGTTTTCTGATCTTGAAAAAGAGAAGAAACAGTTGATTGCTGATTTTTCAAAACGAGAAGATTCTCTTCTTGATGAAATTCTGGATAAAAATGCAACTATGAAAAAATTGGATAATTTACTTCTTACAACGGGTCACTCCGCCAAAACAAACAAGATGCTTTCAAATCAAGTAAATCCGATTTTTCATACTTCACATAAAATGGCTCTTGGTAACTCACCTCCTTGTTTCCTCAAGAAAGCTCAGAAACAACAGAATGTGTTGAACAATGGAAAACCTTTGCATGAACCCATAATTGTGCATGATTCTCTTGAAACGTTGGAACTATCTGAGGAGAGTAGATCAAGAATGAAACAAAAACATCCGGAAATCAAACCAATTGACTATAACAAATGGAACAAAATTAATGGTATTTCGTTTGTTTTACATAAAGAAGAATCAAAGTTTTCCATCACACCAGTTTCAAAACCAGTTGCAACTCCTGTAGTTGTCTCAAAATCCTTTTCGAAAATCGAACAAATGTCTTCAAACAATCCTTTTAACACAAGTGATGCCAGAAGCATTTTAGACGATGTTAAAACTAGAATTGGGAGACTTCAAGAGACTGTTAAAACTAAAACTCATATTACAACAAACATCTGGTTCAATAGTTTTGATAATGAACATAAAAAGTTTTTTGAAACTGAAATTGCCCCTCAGCTGAATAACATCAACTCAAGGGTAATTTATTTTGAACAAGCCTTTTTGAAAGAAACAGCTGACTTTGTCAAGGACCATAAATCCCTGGTAAAGCAAGCTAATGAAAGTATTGAACACATCAAAGTTTTGGAAAATTTAAATGATTCTCTCTTCGAAGATGTTCTGACTACTGATATTATGTCCATCATTTTGCAAACATATTCTGTTAAAGATCATGAAAGACTCCAGTCTGAGACCGCCGCAATTGTTTCAAAATATGAAAAAGCTCTTGAAAAACTTGAAAAAGAAAATGTCTCATATTTTAAACAACTTGATCGAAAAAGTGAGGAATGCAAGTATGACAAACTGTCGTATGAGCGTGCCTACAATGACATGAAAGCGAAAAATGATCTTTTGAGGGCTCAGCTGGAAAGTCAAAAAGGAAAGGCAGTGGATACTGTGATTACAAAACCATTGACTGCGGAGAAAGCAAATGTTCCCAAACCGGTTTCCAAACCAAAAATGTCTATTTCTATGCCTCTCCAAAAGTCAATGAGAAAAATGTTTCATCAAAACCAGTCACTCCACCTGCCTTACCTAATCAAAATGTTGATAAAGGAAAAGCGGTTATCGTGAAACCAAAAGTTTTAGCACATGGCCTTTTTAAGATGAGTAACACTAATGCGTCTGCCTCCACATCTAAAACATATGGAACAAACGACATAAGTTTAGAAAAGCACTCCAAAGAGACTAGGAATGCTGAAACCACCTCCCTTTATAAAAATGTGAATCCTAATGCGTGTGCCTTACCTTCTACAGGACTAGAAAGCACCTCTAGGAGCAGCAGACTAAAGCCTAAGAGCAATACAAGGAACAATAGAGTCTCGACTGCCTCTAGGAGTAGTAGCTTGAATAAAGAGAAGAAAGTAGAAGAACACACTAGGAATTTACCGCTTTTGAATAAGAAAGACATTTCATCTGAATGTACTGAACCTGTGAAACTTGCTAAGTCTAATGAATGTGTTGAATCTCTTTGTTTAATTTGCAAGAAATCTTTAATTAATGTTCAAGATGATTATGTTTCTAAAAATGTGGATGATAAGCTTGTTAAGAAGAACGTTCCAAAAAGATCTTACGCTAAACGAGTAGGAAGACTAGTTGCAAAACTTAGGCTTTACACTACTGACAGGAACTATAGTGTATACTTTAGGGATGATATTTGGAAACCCACAGGTAGAACTTTCACACTCCAGAATGGTAAAATGAGTGATACACCGGAATTCCCTATAGAAAACCTCTTTGAGTGTGATCAGGATTTTACCTCTAACCCAAAGGAACCTAAATCAAAACGGTTTCCACAATATTCTTTTTCTGTTACTGGCAGGTTATCAAAATTTGTCTTTGGATCGTCGACTCGGGTTGCTCCAAGCACATGACCGGGAATCTGAAGCTGCTGATCAATTTCGTCTGGAAATTCATGGGAACCGTACGTTTTGGAAATGATCATGTAGCAGCTATCATGGGTTATGGAGATCTACCTTTTGGAAATTATTTGATCACTCGAGTTTACTATGTCGAAGGGTTGGGACACAATTTGTTTTCAGTCGGGCAGTTCTGTGATGCAGATTTAGAGGTTGCTTTTAGGAAAAATGCTTGCTTCGGTAGAAACTTAGATGGCACTGATCTCTTAACTGGGAATCGTGATACAAACTTGTATGCTATCGACATCAATCAAATGACCTCTTCATCACCAATATGTCTTATGACACGAGCATCTGGAACACAGTCCTGGTTGTGGCACAGACGGTTATCCCATCTCAATTTCGACACCATCAACAAAATTGCCAAAGACAACATCGTCAATGGACTTCCAAAGTTCAAATACACCAAGGATCACCTGTGTCCATCATGCGAACAAGGAAAAAGCAAAAGAGCATCATATAAACCCAAATCCGTACCTAGTTCGGAAGCAAGGTTGCATATGTTGCACATGGACTTATGTGGCCCAATGAGAGTTGAAAGCATTAATGGGAAAAAGTATATTCTTGTTATCGTCGATGATTATTCAAGATATACATGGGTTAGGTTTTTGAGATCAAAAGACGAAGAACCAGGCATCATCATCACCTTTCTGAAACGTATTCAAGTACTTCTTCAAACTCCAGTAAGGGTTGTAAGAACAGACAATGGCACTGAATTCACAAATCAGGAGTTAAGAACTTATTTTGAAGATGTTGGAATTACACATCAGACATCAGTTGTTAGAACTCCACAGCAGAATGGGCTAGTTGAAAGAAGAAATAGAAATCTTGTGGAAGCTGCTCGCACAATGCTAATTTATTCCACTGCACCGTTATTTCTATGGGCTGATGCTATTGCCACTGCTTGTTTCACTCAGAACCGATCCCTAATCCATCCTAGATTCAATAAAACCCCGTATGAGCTTGTGAACAACAGAAAACCTGATATCTCTTACTTTCACGTGTTTGGCGCTTTGTGCTATCCGACGAACGACAGAGAAGATCTAGGTAAATTGAAAGCTAAAGGTGATATTGGAATCTTCATTGGATATTCAGATAACTCGAGGGCATTCAGGGTGTATAACAGAAGAACTAGGAGGATCATGGAGACGATGAATGTAAAATTTGATGAACTTTCACATATGGCTTCTGAGAGACTCGCTCTAGAACCCGCACTAAACCCGCAGACTTCTGGACACATCAGTTCAGGACTCGTACCTCAAAGAGCTCAATCAACTTCGTTTGACAATCCTAAAGAACAAGAATGGGAGAATTTCTTCGAGTTAATGTTCGATGAATACTATGGTGGAACTTCGACAAATACATCAAACCATCATTCAGCTGCACCCGCTCAAAATCATCCACCAGCACCAACAGAAGATGCATCTACAATGGTCAAAACCAATGCACCAACTCCATCAACATCATCTACATCTACTACAGTTATTGCACCCGTTCTACCAGCAGTTGATGAGCAAAACCAACACCAGAACGATGCAACGTTAGATGAAGACTTATTTGAAAACCCGTTTGCTACGGAATCAGCTGAATCATCTTCAAGCTTACGAGAACCATCTAACTCGCATACGTATAACCAACGATATCCTTCTACTCTGAAGTGGACAAAAGACCACTCAATTGAACAAGTTATTGGTGAACCTTCAAGGCCAATTCAGACGAGACGCCAACTTGCCACCGATTGCGACTTATGCATTTACCTTTGCTCAATTAGCAATATCGAGGCAAAGAACATTCGTGAGGCAATGGCAGATCCCGCATGGATAGAAGCAATGTAGGAGGAACTTCTCCAATACCGTCTACATGACTCTTGGGATATGGTTCCTAGACCCATTGACGTTCGCGTCATTGATCTTAAATGGTTATGGAAGAACAAAAGGGATGAAGAAATGACTGTCATTCGCAACAAATCTTGTCTTGTGGCCAAAGGATACATACAAGAGGAAGGGATAGACTTTGAAGAGTCATTCGCGCTGGTAGCTAGACTTGAAGTAGTCAGGATATTCTTAGCCTATGCAGCTCACAAAAACATCACGGTTTATCAGATGGACATTAAGACCGCGTTCTTGAATGGAACTCTGAAAGAAGAAGTGTACGTGAGTCAGCCAGAAGGCTTCGTAGACATGGAACATCCAGACTACGTCTACAAACTCAAAAAGGCAATCTATGGTTTAAAACAAGCTCCGAGAGCATGGTATGACGAACTATCCTCTTTCCTTATCCAAAACAATTTCACCAAAGGAACAGTTGATCCTACCTTGTTTACACAAAAATGCAAAAACGACATTTTGATTGTTCAGATTTACGTGGATGACATCATCTTTGGGTCCACTAATCCGAATCTTTCAAAACATTTTGAAAATCTCATGAAAAGTAAATTTGAAATGTCCATGATGGGGGAACTAAAGTTTTTTCTTGGTTTACAAATACATCAGTCCCCTCGTGGAATTTTTTATAAATCAAGCTAAATACACAACTAAGATTTTGAAAAATCATGGTATGGATAATTGTGATTCGGTCGGAACACCAATGGTAACTTCACCAAAGAAATATCGGAGCATGATTGGTTCTCTCATGTACCTCACTGCTAGTCGACCAGATATTCATTTTGTTGTTTGCTTATCAGCACGGTTTCAGGCAAAGCCTACCGAACTGCACCTCAAAGAGGTTAAACGGATCTTTCGGTACCTGAAGACATCCATTCACATGGGACTTTTGTATCCGAAGGAATCCGGATTTGATCTAATTGCCTTTTCAGATGCGGACCACGCAGGTGATCAAGTTACAGCAAAAAGTACATCCGGAGGAGCATAATTTTTGGGTGAAAAGTTAGTCAGCTGGTCTTCAAAGAAACAAGATTGCACTGCACTTTCAACCGCTGAAGCTGAGTATGTGTCTCTATCTGCGTGTTGTGCTCAAGTTCTATGGATGAGAACACAACTCACAGATTATGGCTTTACTTTCGATAAAATACCTATGTATTGTGACTCGAAAAGTGCCATAGCCATATCATGCAATCATGTTCATCACTCAAAGACTAAGCATATCCGTGTCCGCTACCACTTCATCAAAGAGTACGTCGAAAATGGTACTGTTGAATTATTCTTCGTGAAGACTTATTACCAACTCGCCGATCTATTTACTAAAGCCCTTCCAAAAGAAAGGTTTGACGATTTAGTTCGACGACTTGGAATGCGAAGCCTAACCCCTGAGGAGTTAGATCGTCTTATCGAATCTTCTTGAAAATGACTTTTCCAAAAAGCTTCGCTGTAAATATTTTTTGAAAAACAAAATACAAAATTTGAAAAACCAACAAAAGCAAAATATAAAAATATAAAACTTTCAAAAATACAAAAACAATAGAAAATCAAAAATCCAAAAATATTCTTCTCACGACATGTCTCTTGTATAATCGATATTCTGTACGTTTCTAGAAATGTCATTCAACAATGATACGGGCATTTACAGATGCTTGAGCGAGAGTTCTTTTATGTTTTTTTCAAAACATGTCGTTTCTCAAAATTTCTTCAAATATGGCTTTCGTATACTTCAGTACGAAACACGGACTAAAATGATGACTTTTGATTATTTTTCAAATGAAAACTCGTATTTTTAAAGAAAAAATCAAGTGTACGCTTCAGTGCACTACCTTTAAAACTGGTGAGAAATCATCATCATCTTGAGCACTTTTTCAAGATTGTTCAAAAAGATTTTTCAAAATCTTTCAAAATATTTTGTGCTCAAGATAACTCCCTCTAAAACCCTTTAATTGATTATGCTTTATTAAAGGGGGAGTATAAAATCAAAATGTTCCAAATTCATGCTTAAATCATATCCGTTTGTCTCCCTAAAAGATTCTAAAATGTTGTTTAATCCATTGATACAAAAAATATCACGATTATGCTATTTTTGAGGGGGAGGAGACGTGATTAAAATGTGATCAAAAAGTTTAATGATCGTTGTTTGAATCTCAAAATGAGCTCGACTCAGATGTAACCAATGAATTGATGAGGAAAAATGTACCATCTCGAGAAACTTTCTATGGACTTGACCAGGACGGGTAATAATTTCAAGCTAGTTCTCTAGTGATGTAAACGTGTCTCGAATCGGTCTTATTCATTTAAAGTCGATCAATTCAAAAAGTGCGTACTCTACCCTCTATGTGTAAATTTCTGTCAAAACTTATAAGCACATGTGAAGGGGGAGTGTTTCTGAAAATATAAAACTCACGGAGTGTTTCAAACATGTTTTCTATCATAAACACTCTGAGAGATTTTCAAGAAAAATGGTTTTATGGCAACAATAGGACAGTCATAGAGTTATAAGGTGACTACGGATAGGAAATTCGTCCTATGATCCGCCAGAGCCGGAGGGATCTACCCAAGGACATCACAAATAGTTAGTATTAGAAGTCCTTAGGAATGATTGAAAAAAAGGAGTAATGTGAGAAAGGAGAAAGAAGGGGTTGAAGAATTAAAAAGAAATGTAAAAGAAAGGGTGAAAAGAAATAGCCCTCCATATTCAACCTTAGGGCAGAAACCGGGTTCAATTCATCTGCTACTGGTTGTCACTAGATGACACTAGTATTGAAGACAAAGACGTCATGGACCCAGTGACGCACTGCACTAAACCTTCTAGCCACTCAATTCCTCTAAAAAAGGATTTGTTTCATTCTCACTGGGAACCCTACATTATCTATCGACTTTCTCTTAGAGATCGTTGATATTGAAGAAGGAGACCCTCTCCCTAGTCTCCGCTCAGGACAACCAATATGCACTTATTGAGTCTAGAGCCACGAGATTCATCAAAAAGATCTCATAGGAACACATGACATGACATCGCTTGATGTTCACCAATAAGGACACAAGTGATATATTCTAGAGTCCTACGCAGGTCTTAGCAATCTGCCAGAACATTTATGAGAAGTTTCACATCTGTGATCTTCAGTGATTGAATGGAAACTCCTGCCAGGGACAACATTAAGCAGCCCTGACAACAGGTCACTTCGGTAACTCCCCGTGGATTACGCTTAGTGTATCTCAAACGGTCTACAGTCGTGGGGTGATGCTTCGGTGTACCTCAGCGACTCATCTGAACTGTAGATGTACTTCAGTATATCGCGTTATCTCACTTGTGGGACTCCAGTTCAGGAACGGCCCTTGTGAGAATTAGAGTTGTGTTTTCACACTATGCTGTTAACACTCTCGAAGTTCAAACTTGTAAGTGCCGGAATCCGCTTATTACTAACCTGTTTTTATGTTTTCGTCTTATGGAAGCTCCGGAGCGGATTGATCGTGCAGATTCTCCACATGCTCATACCAACAACACATGAAAGTTCTCATCAAAATCAAAGGCAACACAAAGTTAAAGATGATTCTTCGTCAATGTCAAAGAATCTACAAAGTTTAAAGACTCGAGAACTACATCATTGGTATCCAAAAGACAAATAGAAGTGTGAGCATGGTGGAGAAAGACGTGGAGACACCTAACCAATGAAGTTGACAACGGCAGACAACCACATTAACTGATCACAAAGCATGAAGGAACAAAGAATTAAGACTATTCTATATCTACACACAAAGTTCAAGCTCGAGAAAAGTAAAGACCTAATCAAGTGGAGCATCATTTGAATGACCACCCCTTAGGGGGAGATTGTTAGCCTTAATAGTTTTATTAGAAGTGATGGTCATTCACGTTTAGGAACTTTATATCGTGTGTTAGATATCATGATAGAATAGTCAACGGGCTCGTGGATTGGACTAAGCTAAATGGGTACTAGTTATGTTAAGCTTGCCTTTTATCCAATCCAACCCATGTCCAACCCACGAAGCCCATGGAAAGCCTTTTAGGGCACCTTGTGTCTTGTACTATAAATACCCCTCAAAGTCTCATTTGAGGGGTGTGCTTGAAAGTGTGTGTGTGTGTTCTTTCTTTGGAATATACAACTTATTGTGTTTATCTTTTCTCTCAACATACACGGTTTGTATAAACATCAAGTCACCAACATCTTTATCTTTTCTTCTTCATCTTGTACGCTTTATGTTTGTGTTTGGGTTGAACATGTTCTACGCGTAGCGTGGTTTCACGTGGTGATACTTGTGTTTGTTAAGTGGGTTTATGATAAGGTTGATAAAAGTAAGGTCCTACAAGCTTTGACCCATAACCTATGATGAGTAACCATTGGCCATACAAAGTTCTACAATCTTCTAAACTTAAGCTTCAACTTCTTAATCTGAGTAGCCTGTTTATCAAAAGATTTCTGCAATCTGACCATCGCCCTTGTCAAAGTATAATTATCTAACACTAATCTTTCAGGTGGTATAGGAACAGTATCTCCTCTAGAAGATGATGATAACACATGAACATCTGGTGCTGGTGATGCCATAGGAGGAGTAGTATGATGGGATGAGGTGGGAGAAACTTCAGTACCTTCATTAACATCAGAATCATGCGAAGCAGTACCTTGTGGTGAAGTTTCTTGAGATGCAGCACTTTGAGAAGCAGTACCTTCAGAAGCAGTACCTTCTCTTTCATCACTTGCTGCAGCCTCATCTCTAATAGCTTGAACAATCTCCATCATTGAAGTAGTCAATGGAGTGTCCCTGCCAGTGAATAAATCACTTTTCCTTGCCATAAATGTAAAGATCTTGGCTGGTTGCACCACAACAGGTAGTAGATCAGTAGGCTTAGGTACATCTGCAAGTTGTTTGTTCAGAAACACTTGAATAAACCTTGGATACATCAACCATCTTGAACCATGAGAGATGTGTGAGAGCATTCCATCTAGAATCAGCTTTGAAAAGTTGAAAATTTGATCTGTAGCTAATCCCACTATAGCAGATGCTATGTTAGACCCAAATTGCTCCCATGATTTACTTTTAGCACTAATACAATGAAGTAGTACATGAACTAAATACTTCCATTGAGGACAAAATAAATGTTTCCTAAATGTTTGTTCAGTTAAAGACCCTTCATAACCAATGTTGCTAAATGTATCCCAAATCAGTTTCTTATCAAAACGAACAGCCCCGTCTTCATCATCAAATAATAAATCTTCACAAATAGAGGCTTCAGTAACTTTCACAGTTCTCCCATCAACTGTTGCTTGAATATATGAATCATCATTCTCCATATGAACCCTAGTAGTTTCCCAAAATTGTTGAATCCAGGGCTCAATGATATCTGGTTCTACTAACAGCGCATAACTAATCGGCGACCCAGTGAGAAAATCAATGATATCATGAAAGATAACATTAGCTTCAGTCTTGTCTAAATTCGCCACCATGTTGTGTTTTGAAACTGTATTACGATTTGCCATGTTTGATATATGTTCATAGAAAGTGAGATAGCGAATAATATGGGTGAAAAAGAGAGAGATATGGAAAAGATTATAAGTTATCAATATGAGAGGGAAATTCGGAGAGTAGTTATTTATAGATGAGATTTAAAAAATCACAGCCCTTAATAACAAAGTTACCGTTAGTAGTAGTTACCCCTCAATATTACCGTTGGAACAGTACTTTGATACGACACGTGTGCAGTACTTCCAAAAAGCAGTACTTTCCAAGCAGTACTTTCATAAAATCAATAGACAGTACTTTCCCATTCTCCTCTTTTCAATAGCAAAACGTGAATATCCTCCCCTCAAACAATGCATAGGACTATACTAACACTAAATAGTCCTCCCCTTAAATGTAGGTCAGTAGTTAATCATGCCAATGCTTACCACCAAGTGATTAAATCTTGAAACATCAAAGCCTTTGGTGAGTAAGTCAGCTACATTATCATCTGTGTGAACCTTGACCACATTAATAAGCAGGTGCTCATAACAATCTCGGATGAAGTGATGCCTAATCTGAATATGCTTGGTCTTGGAATGATAAACTGGATTCTTCACAATGCAAATAGTAATCTCATTATCAATATTGATAGGAGTATTCTTGAAATTGAACCCATAGTCCAAGAGTTGATTCTGCATCCACAAAACTTGCAGCAGCCACATATTCTACTTTAGTTGATGATGTTGCTGCAATTGTTTGCTTCTTACACTGCCATGAAACTAATATTCTTCCAAGATATTGGCATCCACCTGTTGTAGATCTTCTATCATAATTATCACCTGCATAATCACTATCTGAAAAAGCTTCTAAGTGAAAAGGTGAATCCTTTGGATACCACAACCCCAACTTAGGTTGTTGTTTCAAATAACTAAAAATTCTCTTCACTGCATTCAGATGAGAAACCTTTGGTGAGAATTGATATCTTGCACATAAACACACAGCAAACATGATATCAGTCCTAGATGCAGTGAGATACATAAGACAACCAATCATTGATCTGTATAACTTGACTTCAACAGGTTGTCCATCTTCATCTTTTCCCAGTGAGTTGATAGACTTGATAGGTGTAGTTACTGGCTTCATAGCATCAAAGTTGAACTTCTTAAGTATATCAGATACATACTTGTCTTGACTGATAAAAATACCCTCCTTTGACTGCTTAACTTGAAGTCCTAAAAAGAAAGTTAACTCACCCATTGAACTCATTTGAAATTCATTCTGCATCAGCTGCTCAAACTCCTTGACCATGGACTATTTGGTAGCTCCAAATATGATATCATCTACATACACTTGAACTAACATGATATCCTTTTTGTCTCTCTTGATAAACAAAGTCTTGTCAATGGCTCCCCTTCTGTAACCATGTTGCAATAAGAAAGTAGAGAGCCTCTCATAGCAAGCTCTTGGAGCTTGATGAAGGCCATAAAGAGCCTTAACCACCTTGTAGACTTTGTTAGGATGTGTAGGATCTTCAAAACCAGGAGGTTGCTTAACATACACTTCCTCTGTGATCTTGCCATATAAAAAGGCACTCTTGACATCCATTTGATAAACCTGAAATCCCATATAGGATGCAAAAGCAAGAAAGATTCGAATTGCTTCAATTCTTGCTATAGGAGCAAATACTTCATCATAATACACTCCTTCTTCTTGTCTGTAGCCTTGTGCAACTAACCTTGCCTTGTTCTTGATGACATTCCCTCTTTCATCCCTCTTGACTCTGAACACCCGTCTTGTACCTATGACCTTCTTACCATCAGGAAGATCACATAATACCCAAACTTCTTGAAGTCTGAATTGTAGCAGTTCTTCTTGCATAGCTTCAACCCAACTTTCTTTAGTCAATGCTTGAGCAATATTCTTGGGTTCCTCTTTAGAGATAAAGCAAGTAAACATGCATGTTTGATGGTCCTTACGATTCATCCTGTTTTGTTTATAGACAAAGCTAAGTAGAGCATTATGAGGTTTAGTAAAACTCTTAGCTTTGTGTCTTGTCATCACTCTAGAAGTAAAAGGACCAATGATTTGATCAGTAGGATGATTCTTATGAATTCTTAAGTTTGGATGACTGTGGAACTCCATAAGTATCATCCAAATTAGTGAAATCAGCATCTTCATTGGAATCTGAGAAAATACCTTCATCTTCAAACTCATCATCAGTATCTTCTAAGCCAGGCATAGTAGGATCATCTAAAGTGCTGGAAACTAGTGCAGCAGTACTCTGGTCAAAAGTACTGTCCAAAGTACTGTGAGAGTATTTTGTAGTTTTGTTCTTTTTCTTTGCTTCTTCATAAGCTCTTCTTTGGTCATCAGTATAAGAATGTGCTAAGACATCTTGAAGAAGCATCTGATTTAGTTCATCTTGAATAGATTGATCCTCAACAGACAATGAGGATTTTGGTGTATCAGTACTTTTCTTTGGTTCAACAGAAATTGGTTCTTCATCAGGAACAACATCAGGTCTAATATGAACTCCATGAACAACATACTGTAAATCTTCTTCATTGTGTACATGTTGATTTTCTTCTCTAACAGGTACATAGTTCATAGAAGGAGTTAAAACTTCAAGATCAAACATCCAATCAGGACCTTTACCTTTCTGATTATCTTGATCTTCTAAAAATTCAACATGAAGACAATCTTGAACCTTCTTAGTGACTCTGTTGTACACTCTAAAGCCTTTGCTATTGGTGCAGTACCCTAATAGATAACCTTCTTCTGACTTGCCATCAAACTTGCCCAAATTATTAATAGTATTTAGAATAGTGAGAGGACATCCAAAAGGCTTCAGAAATTGTATGTTGGGTTTATTTCCCATCAGCAACTCATAAGGTGTCTTCATCTAGGGTTTTGTGACTGAGACTCTGTTAAGCACATAGTAAGCAGTACTTACAGCTTCAGCCCAGAATTGAATAGGGAAAAGAGAATTTGCAAGCATAGTTCTGGCTGCTTCAATCAAAGTCCTATTCTTTCTCTCTGCAACACCATTCTGTTGAGGTGTTCTTGCAATGCTGAACTCCCTCTTGATCCCTTTGTTAGCACAAAACTCATCCATAAGTTTGTTCTTGAATCTAGTCCCATTATCACATCTAATACCTCTAACCTTGAGTCTTAGTTGGTTTTCCAGTGCTATGATAAGATTATGGATAGCATCAAAAGTATCATCTTTAAATCTTAAGAAAAATACCCAACTGAATCTACTGCAATCATCTGTCAAAACCAAGCAGTACTTTTTCTTGTTTAGGCTTGCAATTCTGACAGGTCCAAAGAAATCCATATGTAACAGCTCCAATGGTTCTCTAACAGTCCTTTCCTCAAGCTTCTTGCATGAAGCTTTATGTTGTTTACCCTTCTTGCATGCCAAACAGGAGTGATCATTCTTGTAAGTCTTTGAAGGTAAACCTCTAACTAAATTTCCTTTGACCAGTTTGTTGATATTCTTGAAATTCACATGGCCTAATCTTCTATGCCATTGATGTGCTTCTTCAGATGTTGCTTTTGCCACTAAACATGTAGCTCTTCCAGAAGAGTGAAGACTCTTCATATCCATACTGTACACATCATTTGTTCTTGGTACTTTAAGTACTACCAAGCTATCATCAACAGGCTTGAACTCAGGGGAAAGGATGAGACATTCTGTGTCAGTGAATAACACAGGATGCTTTTTATCACAGATTTGAGATACTGACAATAAGTTGAACTTGAGCTCCTTCACATATCTAACATTCTCAAAATCTATGCTCCCTGTCTTGATGGTTCCTTTTCCAGTTATTCTTCCTCCATTGGGATCATTCCCAAATGCAACTCTTCCTCCACAAATAGATCTAAAATCAGACAGAATCTCCTTGTCTCCTGTCATGCTTCCAGAGCAACCACTATCCACAATAAGATGATCTTTAAGCTCCTCCTCTGGGTTTCCCTGCACAAAGATAAAAGAGTTAGTTTCTTTTAGGAACCCAAGCCATTACTGACTTGTGTTCCCCTTGTGGAGTAACATACTCAAATTCTTTGAGTATGTAATATTCACAGTTTTTGTAGACAGAATCAAGCATTATCTTTTTTTTTAAAACTTGTGGTGAATTTTCAGCAAAACTTTCTTTTTCAACAAAAATCTCCTTTTCTTTTACCACAAAATCATCTGTTTCACCAGTACTTGTTGAAAGTACTGTTTGTTCATCATCAGTACTTTCCTTCTTAACCCATTTAGTTTTAACATCTGGTGTAGAGTCCCTTGATCTAGCTACTCTTCTGGAATTGTAACTCCTTCTAGATTGATAGTAATTAGGTCTCCTAGGACTCCTATTCCAAGAGGTGTTTGGTGAAAACTGAGCAGTACTTTGAGAAAGTACTGTATTTTGCTTAATAGTACCTTGGAAAGTGTTTGAAGGTACTGGAGGTTTTGAAAAGGGTCTTCTCTGGTGAGGGTGCCTGTAGTCTGGTGAGAAGTTTCTATGGTTGACCCTATTCGAATGGTTCCAAGCTGGTCTATTCTCTCTTGGTTTTTGGTTGACAGATCTGTTCTTAGGGAACTTACTTAGGTATTCTGAATGTAAGTCACAGTCCTTAATCAAATGATTAGGACTGAAACAAACAAAACAGAGTTTTTGTTCTATAATCCCAAAATTTCTTCTTCTATGTGTATTACTAAACCTATCATGTCTTCTAGGTGAATGATGAAAACTGTTTTGACCAAAGTTATCCCAAAAAGGTTTAGTATGATTATGAAAAGGTTTTCTTAAAGGCACTGCTGAAGGTGTAGCAGTACTTTGAGGTGTAGCAGTACTTTGGGGTGAAAGTACTGCTTGACTTTTAGCATCATCTACCTTAGGTGTCTCAACTTTTTCCTGTTGGGTTTCAGACCTAGATAGACCAATAAGCTTCTTTCTAAATTCTAGGTTGTCTACACCAAAACGAGAAACATCAGGTCTTATGGGTTGATGACTACCAGTGGGATGTGGGACATCATGATAACCTTTGTCTTTCTTATATTCAGGAGGTGGTTCACTAAATGATTCCTCATTACTAGATGTATCAACATAATCAATAAGCTCATCATCACTAGTGGTTATATCCTCAAAATCAAGGTCATCCTTATCACTAGGTTGGTTTTCTTCTACACTACTGAAATCCATACCAAAACCTAGACCAGTCCTATTGTAAGCTCTTCATTGTTTTTCAATATAACTAACCTGAGAAAGACCAGATTCTTTCCAGGCATCAAACTTAGCTAACAAATCATCTCTCTCCTTAGTCAGTTTCTCAATTTCAGCAATCTTACAATTTAATTTCCATTCACTTAGTTTTAACTGATAATCCTGTTGTTCATATTTTTCTGCCCAAGCCATTTCATTATTTTCATGTGTTATAATTTTGGCTTCCATAGACTCTAGGGTTATTTAATAACCTGCTACCTCAGACCTAGCCTTAATACATTTATCTCTTTCAATCACAAAACTTTTAAGAACTTTTTGATAAAAGTCATGACAGTTTGAGCATACCTCAGAGATAGGGGATGAGCTTGTTGAAGTAGCCATCATAGCAAGTAGAACAGGATCATCTTCACTCTCCATGCTCCAGTCAAAGCTTCCAAAACCATCTTTAGACTCCATAGCAGCATGTCCAGGTTCCTCATCGAAAGCTGTGCTCCAGTCAAACTCTTCCACAGAATCCTCCACAACTACCATACAGTAGGTTACTGGTTAATCATCAAACTCAGCACTCCAGTCAACCTCTGATAAATTCTCTTGAGCAACCAAAGCTTTTGTTTCTGTAATAGGAATTTCTTTCAACTCCAGCTTTGCTTGATATTTAGCAAACATGCATTCCCTTGCAAAATGTCCAGTCTTTTGACAATTGAAGCATTCAATCTTGGATTTGTCAAAAGTTATTCCTTGTTTTGGCTTGAAGTCAATGCCTCTTCCTGTCTTCTTCATGAACTTCTTTATCCTTGCAGTGATCATAGCAACTTGCCACCTGATATCAATTTCTTCAAGAGCATCCTCTTCAATCTGTGAGAGATCTTCTTCATAAGTGACAGGTAGAGAAGCCTGCTATGCAAAGAAAGAGCATACAACTTCATCTGAGTGGATGGTTGGTGGGGCTTGCTGAGCAGTGGGGGTAGTATAGGAAATAGTACTTTGAGCAACAGTACTTTGAGTGGGAGAAACAGTACTTTTGGTGGAAGTACTGCCCCTCTTTTCAGATGATAAAAAGGCAATACTGTGAGATTTGGAACTGGTTTGGCCATTCATCTCATGCTCATACACCTTCAGATGATTGTAGAGGTCATCAAAGTCCATAACATCCAAACAGGTTGTCCTCTGATCATTGTAGCTATCACATGCCATGTCGATGGCAGACTCCTTAAGAACTTGAGATTAGCATCTTCAACTGAAACTTGTGCTTTGTATAGCTCCAACATGCTGAGAAGGTTTTGAAATCTGTCATAAGCAGCATCAAGGTTTTCTCTTTCTCCAACAGTGAATGTTTCAAACTGCTGCTTCAACAGATTTCTATGCATCTTTTTGGAAGAATCATTACCTCCAAACCTTGTTTTGAGAGCAGCCCAGAGTTGCTTTGCATCTTTAGCATCATGGAACTTGAGAAGATGACCATCTGGAATGGCAGACAAGAGAATGTTGAGTGCCTTCTCTTGATTCCTTAATGTTGCTCCTGGTAAGACTGCCTTAGGTGCTTTGGGTTGTCCAGGAACATCAATAGGTTCTGGAACTTCTTCATTACCATTAACAATTATATTCCACAGTGGTTGGTCTGTAATTGCAATGTACTGCCTCATCTTCATGCTCCATAGGTCGTATTCTCCCTTCTTAATGACAGGTATCCTCATTGAGGTGATGGAAGGTGGTGGAACAGCATCAGTCAACATCTTTAGGTTTTAGGGTTTCTTCTTAGTCAGAGTTTCCACACAAGCTCTGATACCACTTGTTGGATCGATGTACTCTAACCAAACTAACTTAAATAGCTTGTTAAGGTTTAATAACTTCGGATAAATCCTAAGTTATTAACAACGAAACACTGAGTAATCTTTATTAAGTACGCGAAATTTACTTAACAAATCTAAGAAGAATATAACTTTAACTTTTATTAATAACTCTAAATCTGCTTGTTATGCAGACTCTTCAACAACTCTAAAACACTAATAATAATCGTACTTTATGAATACTAAAACACTTCTCTAAAACTCGTACTTCTAATGGCAATCTAGGGGTCCTTTTATAGGCTCAAGGATAACCCTAGTCGGTTTACAATTTGTATCCTTGTACGACAAGTAATCTAAACATAGAATAAACAAAGCTTTCCATAAACGAATATAACAGTTCTTTAGCTTTGCAGTACTTTGACTTTGACAGCAGTACTTTGACTTTATCCTTAGCAGTACTTTGACTTTTCCAGTAGTTTGTCAATCTTCAGTACTTTAACATTCTTCAGCACTTTCATATCCCAACATTTTCCTTGTGACCAACACAAGACTACGATAAGTCTATATTTTCAAAATACTTTATGTTCACCAATAATCATAATTTATATGAACTATTACTATTTTATCATTTTTAAGTAGATATATTACTTTTTACGTAAGACGCGTACTCAAACCTACGTTATTAGGTTTTAGCAACATAGACACACCCAATGAGACTTATCACACATTTAATATACCTAGTTCGAGTATATTGATAAGTTTAGACATTTTTATAAGTATTCCATTTTTACGTTACCCGATTTTAAGTTTAGTGACTTAAGGGTTTAACATTAGTAATTACCGGAACCAAACTACACCATTTAAACCAATATATATCACAAAATAAAACACACTGCCACCTCATATGAGAGGTGGCATGCAATGGCTAGCCACAAGGCCACTTGGCCTTCCCTCATCACACCAACACTTACACATACTCACCCTTGTCCCCCACTTAAGACCATTTCACTTCATTCTCATTCCTTACATGCAAAAGTGACCAAAAACACTCTCCTCCACCCTCCATGGTCGTTCATCCCTCACCCTAACTCACCATCATCCATTTTGATTCACACAATAAGTTACACAAGAAAGATGAAGGCCTAAGTGAGCTCTACATAGTCCAAGTGTTGTTTTAGTGATTCCATGGTTAGATTTGGAGTTATTCAAGGTGTTAGGGGCTGAGATAAAGGGGATTATTTGGTGATTAACAAGGGTTAGAATCAAGTGGGTTGAATATTCAAGACAAGGATTAGAGATTAGAAGGGTTAAGGGTTGAATTGTTCTTGTTGTACTAGTAACTTTTCATCTTAATCCTTATAAGATTTGAGTTTATTTTCTTGTCATTCAATATGATTGTAATAATCTCTATAATTATTTGATGTAATTTGATATAAGTAGTATATGTAATATGGCTTAATTGATGTTGTACATGAGGTTGTGACCATAAAAACAAGTCCTAGGTAAATTCTATGAACATGAATTCTGAAACAGTCCCAAACTTTGATTAAACTGATCATTTTAGTAAACCTTTAGGTTAATTCAGAAATATAGGCTTTTAGAACTATGTATTATGGTCGTTTTTCCGGGTGGCGCACCTCATAACTCATCCCGATGAGTAAATGAGAGCCAAAATGGCAAAACATGTCAAAATCTGCACACCAGATTTCATTTGGGAAAAGTCCATGGTTCTGACCATTTCTGGAAGTCGACTCAGTTTTATGAAATGTAGCTAAGACCTAAAATTAAAGTTTGGCGAAAGCCGCGTGTCAAAACAAGTTGTAGAACTCAACTTATGGTCGTTTTGGCAGGACAGAATGTGCAGCCAAACTTTCTGCAATGAAAAATAAGTATATACTTGTAATTAGACTATTGATATAAATAAACTTTTGACCTTAGACTTGATTAAGCTTAAGAAGCTGTTAGATAATATGAAAATATGAACTTGACCTTTTGAGTCACTTAAAAAGGACTTGTGGTTAAAAAGTTATGCCTAGTTAAGTTTTACTAGATGAAAATATAGTGTTGGAACAAAAGCTTGGTGATACGATTTTTAATCACGATTTTGACCCTTTTCTGCTCCGAATCAGCAAAAGTGTAAAACACGAAAGTTGCTCAGAATGAGTTTTTCTACAAAAATTCAGGCACACATAAGCAGAAAGTGAACGAAAAACCCTAAAAACGGCAAAAACTAAACTGACCTGTTGTTGACTAGAAAACAACCTTAGTAAGAAACCTTAAGAGATATATTGATTCTTTGAGGCCAAAACAAAGCTAAGGTTAAGCCAAGGCTGATGTCTCAAGGTATTTTAACTCAAATATAGCCATTAGGTTTGACCTTAATTTTTGTTTCAAGTTGCTTAACCATAACTTAGCCGCACGACTAGTTTGGATTTGTTAACCCCGAAACTTGTTTTAAAAACTTGTTCATTAGATTGAACTTTACTAGACTTTGACTGAAAACCCTAAAAATACGAAACGTGTTAAGAGACTAAAATACCCTTGGAATCAAAATTTGTTAAATACGTAAAATACATTGAAGATTCATTTAACGAAATTAAAATCGAACTTATGAATAATTAAAAACCTAACGAACATATTTAAGAAATTTACATTTTACGACGAAAAGTTAAATGTCACGCAACATAAGTTTTGGCTTCATCCTTCGTTTATTTGTAATCAACTTTGGGCCGCTAGTTAGCTTTGGATCCGGTTGGATTTTCGAGTCGCGAGCCCAAGACCTTGGGCCGTGTTTGTTTGTCTCGTTGGGTTCAAGCCGAGAGCCCAAAAGCTGGGCGTTTTCTTTTGTTTCGGATGGGTTGAGCCGAAGCCCACACTCAAACCCATATGATCCGATCGGCTATACTATATATACAAACACTTTATCACAAATTTGGAACCCTAAGTTACAAGTTTCGGTATTTTTCTTGCCTTCCTTTTTTTTTATCTCTCGGCCGATCGCTAAACACTTGGAGCCGTGGGTTTTGATCCGACGCAAGCTAAAAGGTATAACCAAGTCTTTCCTCATCTCACTTTGATACATGTAACATTGATATTGTATTAAATATGTAAAATATGAATCGGTTCTAGGGTATGTCGAGGCACACTAGTCGAACCAACACAAGTACAATCTGCCAAGTATTAGCATGCAAACGTAAAACATATGTTAGACGTGAGGAGTTAGGGTTTGCGTGAAACACTTGTAGCCGAAACATATATATATACCGAAACATATGAATGTTTGTAAACATGTGTTAAATAAGTAAAGAACATGCAAAACGGAAAACCTAAGTCGTGTGTGAGTCGAGCCATGCATAATCAAATCATGTGATGTATAAACGTGTAGCATGCGTGTGTTTTGTGAGTCAAGTGAGCTTGTCGATATGTTAACCTATTACGTGTTCAAGTCTTTTATGAAAATGTGTGCATGCGTGTGTGTCGATATGTTTAAGTCGGATGGTGAGTAACTTTTGTTGTCACATAAAATCATAGACGTGCATGAGTATAAAAGTTGACGTGTTATATGTGTATAAGCAGCGTACGGTTAAGTTATGGAAGGGTCGCGTTGAATTAAAGTAATGCATGTATGGTCTCATAAGGATTGACTAATTAATGATTAAAAACCCTAAAACATTGTAATTCCGTCTGTCACTAAGAATAAGAATATACTTACAACTCTAAGAATGTTAATGTGATAAATCCGTTATAATTTAATGAGGCCAATAATTATTAAACAAATCATAATCCGTGTAGATTCGTTGAAGAAGACGCGACGTTATATCTTTGTGATCGTTCATTCGTTTGCTTTGCTCTCATTTGCATTAAGGTACAGATATTCTGACCTTTTTAGTAAAGGTTCCTTATGACGTTCTTTTCGTTAGCTTTCCTATTTTACTTATTAGGGTTCCTGATGCCATTGCTATGAACCCTTTTCTGATTGTTTGATCTGTTACTTGTGTAAAATACCTGTTCTAGTGAATTATACAATATCTTATTTGAACTTTATGTTAGGAAGACTTTGATATGCACATTTGTTGAACCTTGTTATATTTGATTATGAACTTCTGCTTAGGGACACTTAATGTTGAATTTCTGATTATGGAAGTATGATATGTGATTATGATATAAACTTCTGACTTCTGAATATCTGAATATGAACCTTATGATATGAACTATCTGATATGTTATCTGTGACCTTTGTGTTTGATTATGATCTGTGTCATATCTGAAATTCTGTTTGACCAAAGTTAGTTTGACACCCGAGCCAATATTTCACTAGTCATGGGGGTTCCATGTCCGTGTCAGTAATGCACCTCTGACATGACTCTAGGGCAGTAGAGTGATGTTCTTCCACGTCCCTTTCCGTTATATGTTTGTTGATAGTATGGCCACTATCTGTCTGTTGGGGCGTATGGATGCATCCTAGATCTGATCTGTTATCCGATGTGATTTGTCTGGTGAATGATGTCGTGTGCAATACGCGTCTTCACAAAATTCTGGGAGCTAGCTACTCCAATTAGTTTATGAGGTTACCTTCTGAATAAGAAAGATATTTCTGATATGATATGTTCTGGGCTCGTGGTAGTTAACTAAATCTTTATCTGTTATTTCTATGTTAAGTATTCTGATTATGATTCGATATGTTCAAGTGTTTATAATTATGTGCTAGGCTTATTATACGTTATTATATGTGTTTATGCTTTTGTATGTTTATGTGACTACCGTCTATTATGCTAGGTTATGATTAACATGTTTAAATATGATTCATATGCTGTCATCTGATGTTATGTTAGTTTATCGTTATGTGAATTCGTTGATCTGTGAGATTAATGTGCTAGTGTGAAAGTAAGTATCCTGAAAGTTTAGTAAGTATGATTGTTCAGTTAATCTGGTGAACTTTGCCTATACGCTAGGGTATCTATCTGCTTATGTTTGATCTGCTATGTTTAAACTCTGCTGATGTTAAGATTTGATCTGGGAACTGGTTTAGCTTATGATATATGTTCTGATAATTGCTAATGGCTATGTTATGTCTTTTGTCTATTTAGTTATAGTTTGTCTACTGTGTTTTCTATCTGTATGTGTGACTGCCATGATTTGACTGCTATTTTCCGACGCTACAATATTGGATTACGTGTGTTAAATGTAGATTAGTTGCTTTGTATGAATGCCATGTTTATTTTCTAGAAATTGTTTCCGTTAGCTTTTAGACTCTTCGTTTGGTTTATATGTAATATATTATTCTTGATATGTTAAGTGTTTGGTTATTCTGATGTGTTTGCGTTTGTGTCATTAATGTGCTATGAGGTGTTTTTAACTGTTATGTGTTCTTCTGGATTTCTGTATAATTGTGCTTCCGCAGAATCCTCAATGATTCAGTATTCTCATTCCGTTGTGATTTCGTTATTCGTATCTTTGTTTTGTTTAGCTTTTGTTTTGTTATATCTGTTCACTGGGCTTTGTAAGCTCAGCCGCATTTTCTTTTCCTACGGCAGGTATTAAGCGTTCAAGATGAGCTTATGGGATAGCTGATTTGGGTTGAGAGTAGAGCTGAGAGCAAGATTTGGAAATAGGGATCTTAGATTTATTTTGAATATTAAGTTATTTATATTTTTCTTTTGTAAGTTTTGTAAAGGCTTTCGCTTTTGTATAGTACTTAAAGTTCTGATATGAAACTGTATTTGTGACATCTTCACCCTTGTCGGGTTGGGGTGTTACAATTTATGGTATCAGAGCTCTAGGTTTTAGGACCCTTAGAGCTTAGGCTATGACCTGTGAGGATTGGGTAGACATTAGGTTTCCGTCTGTTCAGATATCTTTCATTTCCTTTTGACTGTCGTTCAGATTTGACTTCGATATTCTTTTGTCTTCACTGAGTTGGCCCTCCTCTTTTCGCATCGAATTTTATTATTTTGTCTTCGCACATCCGTTTGTCGATCGTCAGATGGAGACTACCCGCGGAGCCGAAGATGATGGTGCCGAACCTGTGTTGCTGCAACAGTCTCTAAGCTGGAGAGGTTCGTGAAGCAGAAGCCACACCCGACTGCCGTGCTGCTGGAGGCATCAGGATGCTGCTGGAGGAAGCAGGACGGACCAACCAAAGACGTAAAAGACAGAGACAAGATTCAACCGGTGGCTGAGAAGGTTCATTTACTTCATATGATTTGGGCGCGACTTATGTTACTCCTATTCGTTTTTCATGCGTTTTGAGGCGGGTTGATATTATGTTAAGTGATTCTGATCGGTATTGCGTTTCTTTGATTCGTTCAGAACTCGGTTTGAATCGTGAAGTTTTATCGTTTAGCATTCTGGTATATCTCAGTTTTTCTTTTGGACCGACAATAGTGAGTCATGAGGAACTGTTTTATGCAAGTTGGTGGCCTCGTTTGTTTGGTAATATGGTAAGTTGTGTGATGTAATATATGTGATATGTTTTGTTTTGATATTAGTTATGTGGGTTGTCATGACCCGAGACAGAATATGATGATAATAAGGACTTATTATGTGATGCAAGTATTATGACGCCTGATCAATGTGATAATACCGAGATCATATAATTTGAACTTATTGAAATCATATGACGTCTGGGGAAATGCCTGTGGTTGATATGTGAATGGACTTTGACTTGTATCTGTTATTTGTCGCTCTTCATGTTCGATTGAAATTTTGTACCTCTTTGCGAGATTCTCATTGACAACTGTTATATATAAGTTTTGTACGCTTGGAATCCGAAATCATTATGATCCGTGTGCACCTATAGATTGCTATGTCTGCCCTAAGTTTGTATGTCTCCACGTACTTCTGAGATTAGTAAGACCGTTAGAATTCATTCTGTCTAGGCATACGTTTATTCTCATCATTAGATGTCCGAATAAGTTAGGGCGTGTTGTTTGATTTTCTGCATCTCATCTGCTTTCTGCCATTACTATAATATGTATGTAATTATCTGTTATGCGTAATTGATTAAGTGCTTTGATTTCTGAGATGTCGGGTTTGAATAATCTGATAAGAATCTGTTTGTCCTGAGATAAGATTCGTGTTTGTGCTATTTCCCTGAATTTTTGAAACCCGATCTGTTTGCTGCTTCTGTTCCGTCTTGTTCAATTTCGAGGACGAAATTTTCTTTTTAGAAGGGGAGAGTTGTAAAACCCTAAAAATACAAAACGTGTTAAGAGACTAAAATACCCTTGGAATAAAAATTTGTTAAATACGTAAAATACATTGAAGATTCATTTAACGAAATTAAAATCGAACTTATGAATAATTAAAAACCTAACGAACATATTTAAGAAATTTACATTTTACGACGAAAAGTTAAATGTCACGCAACATAAGTTTTGGCTTCATCCTTCGTTTATTTGTAATCAACTTTGGGCCGCTAGTTAGCTTTGGATCCGGTTGGATTTTCGAGTCGCGAGCCCAAGACCTTGGGCCGTGTTTGTTTGTCTCGTTGGGTTCAAGCCGAGAGCCCAAAAGCTGGGCGTTTTCTTTTGTTTCGGACGGGTTGAGCCGAAGCCCACACTCAAACCCATATGATCCGATCGGCTACACTATATATACAAACACTTTATCACAAATTTGGAACCCTAAGTTACAAGTTTCGGTATTTTTCTTGCCTTCCTTTTTTTTATCTCTCGGCCGATCGCTAAACACTTGGAGCCGTGGGTTTTGATCCGACGCAAGCTAAAAGGTATAACCAAGTCTTTCCTCGTCTCACTTTGATACATGTAACGTTGATATTGTATTGAATATGTAAAATATGAATCGGTTCTAGGGTATGTCGAGGCACACTAGTCGAACCAACACAAGTACAATCTGCCAAGTATTAGCATGCAAACGTAAAACACATGTTAGACGTGAGGAGTTAGGGTTTGCGTGAAACACTTGTAGCCGAAACATATATATATACCGAAACATATGAATGTTTGTAAACATGTGTTAAATAAGTAAAGAACATGCAAAACGGAAAACCTAAGTCGTGTGTGAGTCGAGCCATGCATAATCAAATCATGTGATGTATAAACGTGTAGCATGCGTGTGTTTTGTGAGTCAAGTGAGCTTGTCGATATGTTAACCTATTACGTGTTCAAGTCTTTTATGAAAATGTGTGCATGCGTGTGTGTCGATATGTTTAAGTCGGATGGTGAGTAACTTTTGTTGTCACATAAAATCATAGACGTGCATGAGTATAAAAGTTGACGTGTTATATGTGTATAAGCAGCGTACGGTTAAGTTATGGAAGGGTCGCGTTGAATTAAAGTAATGCATGTATGGTCTCATAAGGATTGACTAATTAATGATTAAAAACCCTAAAACATTGTAATTCCGTCCGTCACTAAGAATAAGAATATACTTACAACTCTAAGAATGTTAATGTGATAAATCCGTTATAACTTTAATGATGCCAATAATTATTAAACAAATCATAATCCGTGTAGATTCGTTGAAGAAGACGCGACGTTATATGGATCGTTCATTCATCTGCTTTGCTCTCATTTGCATTAAGGTACAGATATTCTGACCTTTTTAGTAAAGGTTCCTTATGACGTTCTTTTCGTTAGCTTTCCTATTTTACTTATTAGGGTTCCCGATGCCATTGCTATGAACCCTTTTCTGATTGTTTGATCTGTTACTTGTGTAAAATACCTGTTCTAGTGAATTATACAATATTTGATTTGAACTTTATGTTAGGAAGACTTTGATATGCACATTTGTTGAACCTTGTTATATTTAATTATGAACTTCTGCTTAGGGACACTTAATGTTGAATTTCTGATTATGGAAGTATGATATGTGATTATGATATAAACTTCTGACTTCTGAATATCTGAATATGAACCTTATGATATGAACTATCTGATATGTTATCTGTGACCTTTGTGTTTTATTATGATCTGTGTCATATCTGAAATTCTGTTTAACCTAAGTTAGTTTGACACCTGAGCCAATATTTCACTAGTCATGGGGGTTCCATGTCCGTGTCAGTGATGCACCTCTGACATGACTCTAGGGCAGTAGAGTGATGTTCTGCCACGTCGCTTTCCGTTATATCTTTGTTGATAGTATGGCCACTATCTGTCTGTTGGGGCGTATGGATGCATCCTAGATCTGATCTGTTATCCGATGTGATTTGTCTGGTGAATGATGTCGTGTGCAATACGCGTCTTCACAAAATTCTGGGAGCTAGCTACTCCAATTAGTTTATGAGGTTACCTTCTGAATAAGAAAGATATTTCTGATATGATATGTTCTAGGCTCGTGGTAGTTAACTAAATCTTTATCTGTTATTTCTATGTTAAGTATTCTGATTATGATTCGGTATGTTCAAGTGTTTATAATTATGTGCTAGGCTTATTATACGTTATTATATGTGTTTATGCTTTTGTATGTTTATGTGACTACCGTCTATTATGCTAGGTTATGATTAACATGTTTAAATATGATTCATATGCTGTCATCTGATGTTATGTTAGTTTATCGTTATGTGAATTCGTTGATCTGTGAGATTAATGTGCTAGTGTGAAAGTAAGTATCCTGAAAGTTTAGTAAGTATGATTGTTCAGTTAATCTGGTGAACTTTTCCTATACGCTAGGGTATCTATCTGCTTATGTTTGATCTGCTATGTTTAAACTCTACTGATGTTAAGATTTGATCTGGGAACTGGTTTAGCTTATGATATCTGTTCTGATAATTGCTAATGGCTATGTTATGTCTTTTGTCTATTTAGTTATAGTTTGTCTACTGTGTTTTCTATCTGTATGTGTGACTGCCATGATTTGACTGCTATTTTTCGACGCTACAATATTGGATTACGTGTGTTAAATTTAGATTAGTTGCTTTGTATGAATGCCATGTTTATTTTCTAGAAATTGTTTCCGTTAGCTTTTAGACTCTTCGTTTGGTTTATATGTAATCTATTATTCTTGATATGTTAAGTGTTTGGTTATTCTGATGTGTTTGCGTTTGTGTCATTAATGTGCTATGAGGTGTTTTTAACTGTTATGTGTTCTTCTGGATTTCTGTATAATTGTGCTTCCGCAGAATCCTCAATGATTCAGTATTCTCATTCCGTTGTGATTTCGTTATTCGTATCTTTGTTTTGTTTAGCTTTTGTTTCGTTATATCTGTTCACTGGCCTTTGTAAGCTCAGCCGCATTTTCTTTTCCTGCGGCAGGTATTAAGCGTTCAAGATGAGCTTATGGGATAGCTGATTTGGGTTGAGAGTAGAGCTAAGAGCAAGATTTGGAAATAAGGATCTTAGATTTATTTTCAATATTAAGTTATTTATATTTTTCTTTTGTAAGTTTTGTAAAGGCTTTCGCTTTTGTATAGTACTTAAAGTTCTGATATGAAACTGTATTTGTGACATCTTCACCCTTGTCGGGTTGGGGTGTTACATTGACAAAACTAGATAATTGACCATATGACATATAAACTATCTAAATACCATTTTCACAAGTCTTAACTCTTGTTTAAACCTATGAACTTATATTAACTTAAAAACTATTTTTGAAACCTTTGTATTTCACGACATCATAATATGACACGCCGTAATTATTTTCCTCACAACACTCATTGAGTGAATAACATTTATACATGATAAATGTTATGCTAAACTTCTTCACGACCTCTTGATTTTAATAGCCAAACAACATTTAAGGAATACTTTAACTTAAGGATTCATGTACAACATCATAAGCCAACCAACTTGATAGAAACTAAGAACGTGATGAAGATAGTTTCTTGATCGTTTATGAGCTCAGCTAGGGATCAATAACAAAGACTAATAACATGCACAGCAGAATAAACTAATCAATTCTTTGTTATTGAACAAGGTTTTCATTCACTATCTCTAACTAAACAATAATTATCACTAGACGTTTATAGGAACACGTCTAGATAACTAAACTAACTAACTAACTTACCTAGGCGTTTACAAGACTATACGCCTAGGACACACACACACTTTTAAGTCGACTACATCTTAGAAGACATGTATTAAACCTACACCCCATGTCCTCTTTAAATACTAGAGGATTAGGGTTTACAAATCTCTACTAAGGACTAAATAATAAAACTTCTTTTGCAAGCAAGTCCTTCCATCTTTTTGTAGGTTTCATCTTTGTCGTATTAAGTCCCTCTTGTTTCATTCTTTTTGTCTTATCAACTCAAACGTATAATTTCCAACAATCTTCCCCTAGTTGATAATGACAAAACCATTCTTGAACGAACATGAATGAAACAAGTATGTCTTCCTTTGTCTTCCCCTTAATCCATGCCATGCCACTCAAACATCTCTTCCCCTTTTTGTTATTATCCAAATAGGGAACGTATGCAAATAATGATCTTGACCACCACAAACCAATATCATACTTCCAATCTAAGACTTCCAATGTTTAAAATCGCCCACCATTACGCACCATAAGAAAAATGGATTCAAAACAGTAGAAACTCCAACTAGCAATAGAAATAATGATCAACAGTAGTAAAAATCAAACATTTCCCCTTGAGTGATGCATGTAGATGGTTAAACACTTAACAATAAGCTTCCCCTGAAACCCATATGTTAACCATCTTCTTGATTCTTCAAATCTGTAAGCTCCATGTAATGATTACTAATAAAGAAAACTAAGTATAACCAACTTGATGAAGAAGTAAAATAATACAAACTTGTATCTTATATCTTGCACTATAGATGACATTGAACGTATACCTATGTATAGGGAGACCTCAATCTCTTGACGATAATCACTGAGCACAATAACGTCACTCCTTTAAGTGTTATGTCAATTCTTTGTCATAATCATTGAAGCACGAACAAGTTACCTCATGCTAAAAGGTATGATAAAACACGTATCCAAGTAATTCCACTTCACCTTCAAATAAGTGATAAATAATCCTCTTCGTAATCAATTCTTCAATAAAATCAACTTTGAGCTTTTTTTTTTAAATCTTTTAAGAACAAAAATCAAACTCCTGTGTGTGTGAACAATAACCTGTGTGTGTGTCGTCAAAAAAATACATAACAAATATCATTCTTGACTTCCCCTCAAATCTGAATATCTTCGTTTAGCAGTACTGTCGAATAAACAGCAGTACTTTGAATGAGAAGCAGTACTTTCGTCCAAGAGCAGTACTTTCGTCAAGCAGCAGTACTTTCTTCAAGTAGCATTACTTTGTGAAAGGGTAACAGTATGTTGAAACCTCCAAGCAGTACTTTGAACTTAGAGCAGTACTTTAAGCAGTACTTTCACATAATAGCTCAGCTCGAAGATCCCTTCGGTGGAAAGTTAGATGAGTATATAGAGAACATCCACCTAAAATTTCGTTACGATCCAACAGTTAACGAAAAAGTTATGATCGTTTCAAAACAGTGCTGTAGTAACCTTACGAATTTTTTTCAGTTTCAGAAGCAGACTTCGACAGCTTATAACTTTTGATTGAGAGCTCAGATCAACAATCCCTTCAGTGAGATTAAAGATAGATATACCAAGAAGCTCCAGTTCGAATTTTAGCCTGATCCAACGGTTCATTAAAAAGTTATACCCTCTTGAAAACTGTGCTGCAGAAAAGTTGCGAATTTTGCAAAAAAATCGATTTTCTTCATTCTTTTTTGCCAAGAAACCTTGTGAATCCCTAGGTAACGAGCTCCCCAAGCTCTGATACCAATTGATAGAAACTAAGAACATGATGAAGATAGTTTCTTGATCGTTTATGAGCTCAGCTAGGGATCAATAACAAAGACTAATAACATGCACAGCGGAATAAACTAATCAATTCTTTGTTATTGAACAAGGTTTTCATTCACTATCTCTAACTAAACAATAACTATCACTAGACGTTTATAGGAACACGTCTAGATAACTAAACTAACTAACTAACTTACCTAGGCGTTTACAAGACTATACGCCTAGGACACACACACACCTTTAAGTCGACTACATCTTGGAAGACATGTATTAAATCTACACCCCATGTCCTCTTTATATACTAGAGGATTAGGGTTTACAAATCTCTACTAAGGTCTAAATAATAAAACTTCTTTTGCACGCAAGTCCTTCCATCTTTTTGTAGGTTTCATCTTTGTCGTATTAAGTCCCTCTTGTTTCATTCTTTTTGTCTTATCAACTCAAACGTATAATTCCCAACACAACTACGCATACTTGTACACTTATATCGTACAATATACTAAAACACGAATACTAAGCTTTCTTAGGTAATCGTTAAAGATCATGGTCTTGCCATACTCTATTGTTGACATACAATATATCGTTACACTCCGCTGCTGATCACTACAGTGAGTTCATAGCCCCACTTTCTATTACTTGATTGTTTTACAAACCCTTGGGGGAAAGACATGCTTTATTTTAAATCAAACACATTGCTTTGAAATTATGCTTGAATTTATTATTTGCACTAAGTACTACTATTGCCAAAGTCCCTATTATCATGAACCATTAATCACTTGCGAGTGAACGCGAATAATGTGGATAGATCTATCGGGATTGATGAATCCCGTTTGTGTTGACCGGGTAGGCAAACAAACGCACTCTATTTGAAGATCCATAGGTTTAATGGCAAATTACCTATTAGGGCAACTGTTACTATTATATCAAAGCTGTAAACGTTTCGGTGTCATGAGCTTAGTGCAATAATATATGTTTTGTTTTTTAAACTATGAATTGTGAGATTAATTACCTCACATTACGAATATTGTGTTCAAATAATTTCCTAAACTCTATGAATTTCACTCAACCTTTGTGTTGACAGTTTTAAGCATGTATTTCAGGTCCATATTGTACGAGGCTGGCACGGAGGAGCACGGATACTCAAGAAGGCTATAAATTTTATTATCATTCGAAAACCAATTTAATGTATTTTGTAAACTTGGAACCATTTGGGACCTCATCTTTGTAAACTCTGATATTTATATAAATCGAATGATTAATGTTTTAAAACGACTCCATTAGAGTTCGTTTTCTATTGTTATGACTGTTGTGCCATGAAGTAACACCCAGTTTGAGTTCCTCTACGCATCACGAAGTTAGGGGTGTTACAGATTGGTATCAGAGCCTTAATTTTAGAGAAACGGGTCTAATTGTGACCTAAACTATAACTACTTTTACAAACCAAAACATTTTATAGCCTTCCGTTCTCCGTGCCTTCCATCCTCCAGACGATTATGTGACTTTTAGGCATTTTAAGCTATACAAACATACTAGTATATTGATATATACACTCGACATAATTTCAATCATAAACGATGTACTAAACATATATTCGTATACCTATTCTAAGGCATTACGACACAATCATATTTTTCCAAATCATGTATTTACTCATGCATTTTAGGATTACGAAACTTCCTCCAAGATATTGTAACTGATTACAATGGTCTTTCCTACTTCCCAGACATTGTAATTTATACAATGGTCTCTATTACATTCTCAGACACTGTAAATCCTACAGTGGTCTCTCCTATATCCTCAGACACTGTGAGTGAAACAGTGGTCTCATTTACATTCTCAGACGTTGTGAGTTACACAATGGTCTCAACTATTTTTCAGACATTGTGAGTTGCACAATGGTCTCTATTATTTCCTAGACACTTTGAGTTGCACAATGGTCTCTATTATTTCCTAGAAATTGTGAGTTACACAATGGTCTCAACTATTTCTTAGACATTGTGAGTTACACAATGGTCTCAACTATTTCTCAGGCATTGTGAGTTGCACAATGGTCTCAACTACTTCTCAGACATTGTGAGTTACCCAATGGTCTAATTTACTTCGCAAACATTATAAATTATACAATAGACTCTAGAAATTATCTTTTAAAACCTTACGTGATATTGTTTTACATAAAACCCGTCACAATCTAACAATTTCCCTAATGGAAATACAAGAAATAGGATTTCTAAAGGACAAACTGACTCATCACCTACAAAAGCTGAAGTTCAACAACTTTCTCTACATTCATCAAAATTCTCTTTTGAAACCTTCATTGTTAAATATCCGTGATGCTAGCCAAGTATGGACTATTCTAGAATTACTTAAGATTTCCTTTTCACACGTATCTACCCATACTATCTTCTATGCAATGGAATGTGAAACATAGGTTACAAGTCTTTTATGGTCAGGACTTGCAATTGAATAGTTTGATATCGCCTTTGCCTTGTGGATATTTTCTCAAAAGCTATGGAGATATCACGAGTATACCTAATTTAGGGATTTGGAAAATTTATCGAACCTCGGCTAAATATAGCCTAATCACCTATATTTAACCTAGGGACAGTGGAAGATAGCCTGATTAACTATGTTCGACTTAAATTTTTCAAACACTGAGAATAATTATACAAGGGTTATATTCAGGTTAATTTCCTACTTAAACTCGATAAACCACTAGAATTCATTAAAAAGATCTAGAGAAATGATAGTGTCTTACCACTCAGCGAGATCTTAATACTTATTTATACTACCTAATTTCATTTTTGAAAGTTTTCATTTACGAAATAATCCTAACTACTATCTTGGGATAGTCGTCAAATCTTCTCATCATTTCTTAGAAGTACTAGCCTGTTTAGGTTTCAAGGATATCATTCCGCCATAATCCTTTAAAATTCATTTATGATTTTAAAAGCAAATTTGACCTAATAATAATGGTAAACATACACTACACTCTTCTAATCATCAACATATTACATCATTATTTGAACTTCATTATAAGTTAGTATGTAAAACTTCACAGTATCACGTTTCTTTCAAACACTAGTAGACATAAACACTATACAAATGTAGCCTTCATCTCGAAACCACCTAAGACATGATCAATTTTAGAAATGATTTGGATAACCACTTGCCACTAGCAAGACCATCCTACAACGACAATTATCACATCATTATAAACCATTTCACATCAACAATATATTACACCTTTGATTAACAACAGTTACCTTAAAAACAACAAAACTATTCCATTTAAGGCACTATATAGGAGAAATTGTCAGTCAACCATTTGCTGGACTAAGGTGTTCAGAGATCACACACGAAACAACTAATGAAACCATACAAATAAAAATTAGGCTGCATGCCGCACACTATTGCCTAAAACAAAAATTTCATAGATATAAGGCGTTAATATTTACCAAAAACTCCATGTTAGAATTAAGGTTTTGTTGAAAGCCTCAAATACAATAAGATATGATTCGTTTTGAGAATCGGGAAAAGCCAAACTTGAGGTATATTGGACCTTATAAGATTTTAACAACACCTTTTAGATTAACAACACATTCTATGACCCAACACTTGAGAATGCAAAGATTAGAATTCGGCGCATACACCCACATTTTCCAAGACACTTCAACATCGGATAACACACACTGAATTTCGGGACGGAATTCCCTTAAGGGGTAGAGACTGTAGCAACCCGTAATTTTTCATAAGGTAAAATGACTATTTTACCCTTTGACTTTTAAAAGTTGACTTTTGACTTTGACTTTTACCGTAACGTAAAAGGAAATACGATAACCGGTAGTAACTGGTAATTTTCCTTGTGACCAACACAAGACTACGATAAGTCTATATTTTCAAAATACTTTATCTTCACCAATAATCATAATTTATATGAACTATTACTATTTTATCATTTTTAAGTAGATATATTACTTTTTACGTAAGACGCGTACTCAAACCTACGTTATTAGGTTTTAACAACATAGACGCACCCTATGAGACTATCACACATTTAATATACCTAGTTAGAGTATATTGATAAGTTTAGACATTTTTATAGGTATTCCATTTTTACGTTACCTGATTTTAAGTTTAGTGACTTAAGGGCTTAACATTAGTAATTACCGGGACCAAACTACACCTCATAAACCAATATTTATCAAAAAATAAAACACACTACCACCTCATATGAGAGGTGGCATGCAATGGCTAGCCACAAGGCCACTTGGCCTTCCCTCATCACATCAACACTTACACATACTCACCCTTGTCCCCCACTTAAGACCATTTCACTTCATTCTCATTACTTATGCAAAAGTGACCAAAACCCTCTCCTCCACCCTCCATGGTCGTTCATCCCTCACCCTAACTATAACAACTCGTAAATTTCCCTACCGATTTTCGCGGCCATATTTTTTTTCTTCTTCGTTTCGAACTTTAAACACGACAAGTCACGCGTATATTTTTTTTTGAAACTTACCTCGACCTCGATAATAAAAACTTTATAAAATAAATATGCAATAAACTTTTATACTTTTATATGTCACCGGGCCTTTATACCCAAACCCGATCCGCACCTATTTCTCATCTTGGGCTCGAGTGCTAGCAAATAACCCAACACTTTTTTTTTCCATTGAACCTAGCTCACCCATTCCATGTCCTAGCCCAACACTTCTTATAAATTGGTTAGCCAAATTATGAATACAATTTATTTGTAAAGCTCTTCACGTATTGATGGCCAAAGCACACAAAACAAAACAACACCCTTGGTCTATGCATTATTCACGTGGGTGGCAAAACACAAGAATCAAACTATCACTTTTAGTCATCATGCGTAGAGACAAGACAACACATAATATCAAATCTTTGGTCATATATATATATGCAAGCGTGTGTATATTCAAAGGAGACAAGAGTACTAAAGTAGCCACCCTACACAATTTTATACTAACCAAAACATAGGATGAACTTGCTTTTGACTTCAAAGACCAATAGGTATTATGTTTCCTTGTTTCATGTGACTTGACTCTACACAAAACTTGCCCCTCCCTTTCTTACTGAGATACCATGCGTACAAAGAAGAGACCAAAAGCACAACTAAACCACCCTAACACTATAACCTAAGACCTCTTGACTTCTCTACCCATTAGTCCTAGAGTCTCCATGTCTCTTGTGAATTGACAATACAAAATCATGCTCCAAGGTTGTGTCACTGTCGAAGGATGCTCAAGGACTACTCACCCATCACTTTCATCTCTTTGGAACTAGTAGGAGGCTTACATAAAATATAGGAAAGGCCATGCCTATTCTCTTCTATATAAACAATTCCTAGAACACATTGCTAAACTTACAAACTCACTACATATCTAACTCACTCAAACACTTCTCACATTCTAAGCATACTCGCCCACTGTGGAAACAAGAAAAGGGAAAAGGCAAGGTTTCGGGTTAAGCTTTGGAAGCTTGGTTACGCACCGGGTTCTCTTTGTCCTCGTTCATTTTCCCATTCGTACCTCGTCTTCCTTTTGGCACTGTGAGCATACACGATCTTTGTAATCTCTTCACTATTTCATTTTCTTACTTATAAACACATATAGATGCTTGTTGTATGAAACGTTTCGTGATAGTCAAAAAGAAAACCTCACTTGATTTCTTCATTTTATACCTACGTATACATATTAGTCTACACTTAAATCATTCACTAAAAATATAAACATGTTACGTTTAGTGAAGCTTGTGTATATGTAAGATATAACTTTTCACATACACATCAAACCATAACACAAGGTGGCGTATAAGATGGAATTCTAGAGAGAGAAAGTTAGAGGTTTAGGGAACTTAGTGAGAGAAAGTGAAAGATATTATTATGAGCTCCAACTCTCTACCTTGGGAGGTAGAGAGTATTTATAGTCTTACACAAATCGCCACACTTTGGGCTGTGGATCAGGCATACAGTGGGTAAAGACCCGTCCGTCCTCCACGGTGTTACTTAACTAAATTACTACTTAACTTAAAAGAACTACGACTACGAGCTTTCTAACGATTACATATACTTGAGGTGACCGACTCTTTAATACCGGGAATTTCTAATTCCTAACAATCTCCCCCTAAGGGAGGTCACCTCAATCACGTACCAAAAATACATAGAATACAAATAGATATTACATTAGCTCTTGATCTTGCATTCTTGATGTAGTTCTTTACACGTAGGCTCGTAGTCATTGATTCTTCACAATGCATGTTTGGTTATTCCAAGTGGAGGTCTTTTACTGATCCACGTGATGATACGTTTGAGCCATCTTTGGAGATCATCAGCTATCAAAAATCTCTGAGACATCCATTGTGGTGTTGTGACTTTGGGACCGACATGCTCACATTCTGGATCATGATATCTTCTCAACAGAGTAGCGGAAGCATTTGTTGAATCACGATATTGGCAGCAGCGTAGCAGAAGCTTGGTGTGAAAATATCAGAGTCATTGATGCACTAATCATGATTTCTTTTGAGATGAATGTGTTAAGTGAGCATGCGGCTATGGATTGACCGCTTCATTCTGATCAGCTGCAAACGTCGGGCGTACCTGCATACAACAGTTAGCAACAAATCGCACGAAAGTGTCTTTGATCACTTTCGATGAATTGAGGTACACGGCCCACGGTTCCCCGTTGATCAGTACAAGTACTGCCTGTGATCAGGTAGGATTCCTAAGAATCTCCTTGACAGGGTTTCGCAGCTGTTCTAGCTGTTCTCAAACCGGAACATCTCAAAGAAGACAACACGGAGTGAGTGAACCAGCGAATTTTAAGTCCACTGATTGAAGAAAAGAGATTTGAAAAACAATCGTGTATTGCTCAATAGAAATTGTTTTTGCAATACAACGAAGGTTTTATTGAAAATCAATTGTCAATCATAAAAATACCTTTTGGTTTGAAAAATGAGTACACAGTCGATGTGCTAAAGAAAAGAGTTTTTAAGCACAAAGACTGGTTTTTCAAAGGTATCCGTCAATCCCTAACCTGAACCAGGATTGATTCAAGAAATTGAATCGCCCCATTGTTTCTATTCAGTTGTCACATGGTTGATCTATATGATAGATCTCACATGCCACCTACCAGGAGCTTGTTTGATGTTGGCTCCAGAAGGCTTTCCATCTTCATTGTGAATGTGTAAACACATCACTCAGATGTTCTGGCAATACCACAAGGATAATGCGTAGGACTCAAGATATAATCTCTCTTTCCACATTGTGTGAAACAGAGAGTCTTCATTGAAAGTGTCCTAATGAGATTTATTGATGATCTCGTGGCTCTAGACTCAATTTGTGCATTTTTGGATCCTATAACGGAGACTAGGGAGAGGGTCTCCTTCTTCAATATCAACCATCTCTAAGAGAAAGTCGATAGATAATGTCGGTTCCCCGTGAGAATGAAACAAGTCCTTTTAAGAGGAACTTGAGTGGTTTGGAAAGTTGAAGTGCAGTGCGTCACTGGGTCCATGACGTCTTGTCTTCAATACCGATGTTACCATCAGTAGCATATGAATTGAACCCGGTTTCTGCCCTAAGGTTGAATAAATGGAGGGCTATTTGTTTTCACCCTTTTCTCATTCAATTCTTTTTAATTCTTCAACCCCTTCAGTGCTTACCGAGACTTCATAGCTATTACCTTGTTGGGTTTATTCCAGTACTAGCTCAGTCTTAGTCTGCACTCTTCCCATATCTCACTTTTCTCCTTTTATCATCATACCTAAGGACTTCTACACTAACTAGTGGATTGTCCCTGGGTAGATCCCTCCGGTTCTGGCGGATCATGGGAACCAATACCTAACCTTATCATCCTTATATCACCGTACATATAGTAAAGTTGGTCGGTCAATTTGGTATTGTTCATCTGCCATTGGATCCAATTGAAAACCATTTGAAAATCAATTCAGATACTTGTGATATATTATCAAAGCATTTTGTACCTGAATTGTTTTTGATATTTTTAGAACGAGAACTCCCCCTCAACATGTGCATCAAGTATTTGAGAAATGTTAAGCACATGGAGGCAAGAGAAAGAATTAACTTCTTTGATTACAATTTTCTAAAAGATATCAACATCACTTCCCTCAACAGATCAAGTGGGTATAACATTTCCGGGAAGGATGAGGTTTCCATGAATTTTGCTCCCCCTCAATATGTGCCTTGAGGTTTGAAAAGAGTTTTGCACATACTAGAGGGAACCTGCACATTGGGATAAATGATCACGTTTCAAATCATAGGTTTAAGATAGGTGCTCCCCCTCAACATGTGCATTGAAAAATTGAAATCGTTTGTCACATGTGGGAGGGACAGCATGTTCATTCATGTGAAACCATTTACCTTAATATCAGTTTAAATCTAATTTAAATCACACATTCTCCCCCGATCACAATTATCAAATCATTTGAGATTTGTGATCTCGTATAGATTTAAATTGATTTTGAAAGCTTTTAGGGAGAATTGTGACTTGATTGTGAAAGCGTTTGAACTGATAAGGATCGGATTTTAAGACTTTAAACTCCATTTATAAAACCATGCATGTATATCTTTTGAAAACAATTTAATGCCAAATAACTTTTTAATTTAATTGAAATCATTCTCCCCCTCAATCAATGACGTAGGTTGTTGATTGAGAGATAGAGATTTTGACAAATAAGTCCTGATGATTATCAAAAATAGAGATTGAGTTATTTTTCAAAGCATTTAGTTTTCAGCAGATAGGAGTTTATAGAATCAGAGCATAGGATTTGAAAACATGGTAAAACATGGCTCTGTTCTTTCTTTAAAACCGGGTTATTGCCTGAAATGACAATAAACCATTTTCTCTTTCTCCCAAAAAAAATATATATATATATATATTTTTTTTTTTTTTTTTTTTTTTTTTTTTTTAAATTCGAACAACATCTAAAGTCCCGTGTCATTCTTAGAATGACAGCACAAAGACCGTAGATATTATCGAACCGGAAGAAACATGACAAAAATGACAATATTTTTTGAAGATTTTTCGAATTTTTCAAATTTTTATGGATTTTGAAAGTTTTATATATATATATATATATATATATTTTTTTTTTTTTTTTTTTTTTCAAATGAATATTTACAAGAGATAGATGAAGAAAGACCTTTACTCCTCGTCTTCCTCCTGAAGACGTTTGAGAGTTTCTGGTTGAAGGCTTTTCAAACCAAGTCGTGGAAGAATACACTCAAAACGTTCTCTTGGAAGAGCTTTGGTGAAGATGTCCGCTAACTGATATTCAGACCTCACAAAATATAGTTCCACCACACATTTTTCCACTTGTTCCCTGATGAAATGATGTCGAATGTCGATATGCTTTGCTCTTGAGTGTTGAACATTGTTGCATGAGAGAGCAACAGCACTTTTATTATCACAGTACAGAGGGATTTTGTTGAATTCAAAGCCATAGTCAGATAATTGTGATCTCATCCATAAGATTTGAGCACAACAAGATGACATGGCTATGTATTCAGCCTCTGTAGAGGAAATAGAAGTACTCATTTGCTTCTTTGAAGACCAGCTCACAAGCTTATCACCCAAAAACTGAGCACCTCCTGACGTACTTCGACGTGTATCTTGACAACCTGCATGATCAGCATCTGCATAGGCCGTTAGTGACATACCGGTGTCCTTCGGGTACCATAGTCCCATATTGATGGTTCCTTGGAGATACCGAAAGACCCGTTTAACTGCTTCAAGGTGCTTTTTAGTAGGCTTAGCCTGGTATCTAGCACACATGCACACAGAGAACAAAATGTCTGGTCTACTAGCAGTGAGATACATCAGGGATCCAATCATACTCCGATATTTCGTTTGGTCAATCATGATCCCTGAGAGGTCCTCATCTAGTTTGGTTCGATCAATCATGGGGGTGTCAACAGGGTCACATGAATCAAATCCAAATTTCTTTAAAATCTCTGTTGCATATTTAGATTGATTTATGAAAATGCCTCCGGGACTTTGAGAAATTTGTAATCCCAAGAAAAATGACATTTGTCCCATCATTGACATTTGAAACTTGGAACTCATTTCATTAGAAAAGCGATCACATTCCATTGGGTCAGTCGAGGCAAAAATAATATCATCAACATAGATTTGAACATGAGTTAAATGTTTGCCTGACTTCCTGGTGAACAATGTTGGATCAACTGCTCCTTTGCTGAATCCAGTTGACAGAAGAAACTTTGACAGTGTATCATACCATGCCCTTGGAGCTTGCTTTAAACCGTAAAGAGCCTTCTTCAAACGATAAACGTGAGTAGGATGCTCTTGATTCACAAAACCTTCAGGTTGGCTGACGTAGACGACTTCTTTAAGATCTCCGTTCAGAAATGCCGTCTTCACATCCATCTGATAAACCACCATGTTCTTACTTGCAGCATTAGCCAAAAAAATTCTGATTGCCTCGATTCGAGCAACTGGAGCAAAAGATTCTTCAAAGTCTATACCCTCTTCTTGACGATATCCTTTAGCAACTAATCGAGCCTTGTTCTTCAACACATCGCCATGCTCATCAAGTTTTACTTTGAAGATCCATTTTAGGGCTATAATCATAGCACAGTCTGGAGCAGGTACTAACTCCCATACATCAAGACGATCAAACTCATGAATTTCATCTTGCATAGCATTGAACCAGCTATCTTCATTCATAGCAGTTTTAACATCTTTTGGTTCGATCTTAGATAGTACGGAGTTGAAGAAGCACCATAAGGCATCGGTTGCAAGTTGCTTCCGGGTTGATACAGGGCGAGAGGGATTACCAATGATGTTGTCTAATGGATGATCGTGAGTCCATTTTCTGAGGTGTTCATGTGGTATTTGTTGAGGAACTGAGGTAGCTGAGTCGATGTCTCCTGAAGAAGATGGTTCAGATGATGATACAGGAGTAGCAAATATGTTTTCAAATGGAGCATCTTCAGGAGTCGCAAAGGGATTAACTTCATCATTGATGCCAGAAACATTTCCATGATGTACATTTGAAGAATGATGATTTGTTGATGAGACTGAGGGATCAGCAGCAGGTGCTTCTTGACTTACAGATATTGAAACTGATGGATTGACTTCATTCACTGGAATCTGAGCATCCTCTGTTGTAGGGATCAGCACCTCATTAGTAGTAGACTCATACAGTTCATCAAACATTGGATCAAACAATTTCTTTACATCATCTTCAGATGGAGGTACATATGGTGTTTCTTGAGAGGAGTTTGGGACAAGGGATGAACCAATAGGACTGTTTTGAAGTGCGGGTCCTGAGCTGGAGTGTCCAGGAGCCATTTGACCGGTCAGCTCATCAAACGTAACGTGAATTGTTTCCATGATATTTCGGGTTCTTTTGTTGTAGATTCGGTATCCCTTTTTGTTTGGTGCATATCCTACAAATATTCCAATGTCAGCTTTAGCTCTAAGTTTGCCCAAGTCTTGACCCTCATTAGTTGGATAGCACAAGGCACCAAACACACGAAGGAAAGATAGATTAGGTTTCCTGTTGTGGACAAGTTCATATGGGGTTTTTCCATGAATGGTGTGAATCAGGGAACGATTTTGTGTGTAACATGCAGTGGCAATTGCTTCAGCCCAGAGAAACATTGGAACCTTTGAGTAGATCAGCATTGTTCTTGCAGCTTCAACAAGAGTACGATTTCGTCTTTCAACTACACCGTTCTGTTGAGGGGTTCGTGGAACACTTCTTTGATGGCTGATTCCAACGCTTTCATAGAATTCACTAAGTTGTTTGTTGACAAACTCAGTTCCATTGTCTGTTCTGATAATTCTGACAGTTTTGTTTAGTCTCACCTGCAGCTGTTTGATGAGTTTGATGATGATATCCGGAGTTTCATCCTTTGTCCTTAAGAACTTGACCCAGGTGAATCTAGAATAATCATCAACCACAACTAACACGTATTTCTTCCCAAAGATATTCTGCACCCTCATTGGTCCATATGAATCATATGAAGAACTTCTGTGACAGAGTTAGTAGGTTTGGGCTTATGGGCATACTTCTTGCTTTTTCCCAATTGACATGCTGAACAAAGATGATCCTTTTCATACTTTAGTCTAGGTAAACCTACAACTAAGTCCTTTCTGGAAAGATCGTTGATGGTGCCGAAGTTCAGGTGATTGAGACGACGATGCCATAACCATGACTTTGTCTTTGAAGCCTTTGATAACAAGCAAATTGGTGAAGCTCTCATCATGTCATCGATAGAGATAGTGTAAAGGTTTGAGCCACGAGTTCCTTTCAACAGTTCCTTACCATTAAGATCTCTAACGAAGCAGGTATGTTTTCTGAAGGCTACTTCTAGATCAGAATCACAGAATTGGCCAACAGAGAACAGATTATGACCTAAACCTTCCACATAATACACTCTGGAGATGACACTATCACCAATAACATAATCTCCATAACCCATAATAGCACCGAAATGATCATTACCAAATCTAACAGTCCCGATGAATTTGCTCACGAAGTTCATGAGCCGTGACCGGTCTCCAGTCATATGCTTGGAACAGCCTGAGTCCAGGTACCACAGAACGATTTGAACGATCTGCAGTTGAACACAGACAAGAATGGATAACTGGATAATTGGGATCCCCATGCAAGAATGGGTTCCATTTGGTTAGTAGCAACAGTTGGAACACCCACATCAGAAATAGACGCATTCATATCAGACAGTGAGGTAATGGAATCATTATGAGTAGATGCAATACTAGTGTCTGTATTAGACCTGTTTACAGTGTGACCACTTCTTAAGGGAATAGTTCTACCAGTAGGCATCCATTTTCTAGTGGGCATTATCTGATTGGTCTTATGACCAACAGGTATCCAATAAGAACCTATTCTGCTGAATGTTCTTCCTGTGGGTTTCCATTGTTTTCTAACTTTCTTTCGCTTTTGCCTTTTAGCCTTTTTAGCATGAATTTTAGCATTAACAATATTAACTGGACAATTAACATCATTAGGCAAAGCATTGACATCACATCCATGATTAGAAACAGAATTCAAGCAAACATCAGTACAAGTTTTGCAAATGGTATCAGAATTCGAATTAATTACAGTACGCTTATGGCTAATACTAGAATCAACACGATTCGTTTTATTCGATTCAAACTTAAGGTTCCTAGATTGTTCTTCTACTTTCTTCCAGTGCACATTCTTAGCTTGAGAGGTCCTATCATTCCTTGTATTGTCTTGAGACTTTGACATGCTCCCTTTAATGTCACTGATTACTCCTGTAGAGGGAATGGGAACATTAGTTTGTTTTACTACTCTTTGCACCACCTGTTTAGATGTGCTGGGATCTGAACTACATGCAGGTGCACTACGGTTCACTTTCATAAAGCTAGATGTACTGAGATTGGTACTCCTAGAAGGCACATTTGAGTTCTCTTTCCTAGCATTGACAGATCTAGAATCTGAACTACTCAAGGGTACACAACGACTCTCATTCAAAACATTGGGAATCGAGTGCATCTCATATTTGGCCTTAGGCATTGAGCATGGAATCAAAGGGTTAACTCTCTCACCTAATGTCTTTGGGCATATGGTGATCAAGCATTCTAAGATTTCTTGAGATCGTTTGGCATATGAGCATGCATGTCCAATTGCATTATCATGAGGTTTCTCTAGCTTATCCTCTTCAACAATCTCACGCAGGCATTCTAAGCAATCCTTAAGGGATGAGAAATATGTTTGAATGGCAAGTTTGTTGTTCCTTAGATGAGGAGGGACATATGTCACAGATAACGCATATTTATTGCAAGAGTGAACCTTTGATACAACATTCTCCCCATTGGTCATTGGCATTTTCCCTTTTACCTGACTCTTCAGATTCTCAATTTCCTTCTGCAATGAAGCTACTTGTTCGTTGTTTTTGTTACGAGTGATTTTAATTGACTCAAATAACTCATTGAAATGACGTTTAACCTTTTCATTTTCTTCTAGAAAACTTTCGTTTTCCTTTTGTAAAGCATTTACTAGGTTTTGAAGATGAAACGTTTGAGAAATCTGAGAATCTAAAGGAGGAGGCATTTGGGAACCTGTCATATTGTTTGTTTGACCTTTTAACTGAGAGATCTGGGCTTTCAACTTTCTGATCGTGTTGCACTGAGCTTGAATCTGTTCATCACGTTTGTTAATTTGAAAAACTGCATCAAACTCTGGAACATCTGAAGATGTCTTGACATTTGAAGTTTTGACATTTTCTTTGAGATGTTGGTATTTTAGTTGTAAATTAAAATGCTCAACTTCTAATTTGGAAAAATGTTTAACTAAAGTGTCGTGATCATCTAGTTCAATCTTCTCGTTTAGTTTAGAATTAGTTTTTTCAAGCTCAATGACACGATCATGGGAGACTTTCAGGGCAACAGACAGTTCATGAAATTTAGAAGCATTAATGGAGCAATTTGAAGCAGTAAAAAAGATATCTTGAGCAACACATTCAGTAATAAGAGTCTCATTTAATGTATGCAAGTTCTTTCTCTCAATCTCATTATATTTTAGTGCACGCTCATAATCACTAACTTCAGCAACCATTGCATCAAATTCCTTTTCCATACCTTTAATATCAGCTTCTACCCCCTTTTTAAGACTCTCAAAGTGATCTTTTAGAAGTTTAAAGAAGGGCATGACCTCAGTTAAATAACATTCTTTCATTTGTTCAAAACCTCTTTCACCTTCAGTTATACTAGTGGGAGTGATCCTTTTCTTGCAAGTTTTCTCAAAATCAACAAATAGTTGGAATATAACGTATTGGCTAATTAATGTCTTGCTTTTAGTGGCAATTGTTCTAGGTACAAGATGCATAGGTGTATTAGGAGGATACACTGTTGCTCTAGGCATTTTCCGAAGGGGAGGGTTTGTTTCTACAATATTTTCAGCTTTCTGCTTATCTAAATCCATTTTCCAGAAGACTTGTTCGGGAGTCAACAAAGTCTGAGGTTTAAACTTGTTCAAGGCAATCCAGTTTTCCTTCTTGTAATCATGAGGAGAGAAGATTATGTTTTTCTCTTTGCATTTGGGATCATCTTGCTTCTTATTCATCTTTTCCCTAGTGATATCATTTAAAATCTTATCTTCCTCAGTGCACTCAACGCAACTAGGTTTCTGCCTAGGCTTAAGGACTTCATTACCATCGTAAATTACCTTATGAGCATTTCTAGCCTTTTTAATTACCTCTGGATTTGGTTCCTCTACAAGGGGAACGCTATGCTTATCGCTTAGAACTCTATGCTTAGTGATCATGTGAGCAGTCTGAATGGTGTTTCCTTGTAAATACAACTTGTTTTCAAGTTTGTTTTTCAAAGTTTTCAGATTAGAAAAATCTCTCAAGAGTTTTGATTCCTTTGCATTAAATTCTTGCTTAAGCATTTTCACATTTTCTTGAAGTTCTTGTTTTTGCTTAGCAGTTTTAGAAAGTTTTTCTTGCAAGGAATTTAGTTCTTGTTTTAATACTTCTTCTCTAAACTTGCTTTTTCTAATTACTGTACTCACTTGGACATCCATTTCCTGCTCACGAGTGGTCAACTCAAATTTTGCCCGTTGTTCATAAATAGCAACACGTTCCTTATAGGCATTTAGTTCAGAAATTATGGAATCATTAGGAACACATGCAGTGTATTCATCAAAGACATAGTTATTGTTGACTGCAGAAGATGCATCACTTGGTACATTTTCACTTTCACTTTGTTTCACGTATTGATCGTATGGGACAATATTGATGTTACCCATATTTTCAATATTTGATTCAAAAGTTTCAGTTGGTTGTACTTTGTCATGCATCTGTTGCACATCAGCATCATCGTATAGTTTTAATACCTCAGAGATGAGTTTGTCCTTGGATGTGCCAGCTTGTGGTGAGGAAGAGATCTTGGGTGAAACCATTGGAGAGATGCTAGCCATAAAGATTGTGTGTGCAGTAGGTCCATCATCTACATCAGAATCGTAAGCATCACAGTCAGCGACTTGAAAGGCGTTCTGATGATTGTGACCTATCTCCTGAATAGGCTGCTCATCCACATCTGCATCATAGGTCTTGGCATTACCCTCAGCAAGAAACAGCAATTCCTCTTCATCCAACGTAACACCATTGTCCTGAGCTTGTGCCAGCAGCATCTTATCTCTGAAGTAATCAGCATTCTGTGGCCGCTTTGGAGATGTGCAGTTCCTTGCAATGTGTCCCTCACCACCACAGTTATAGCATTTGATCGGCTTAGCTTGACCTTGGTTACCATTCCTTCCTCGATTCTGATTGCCCACATAGCCTCTACCAACACCACCCCTTCCCTGATCATACTGTCTTTCCTGAACTGGTTGCACCACGATCCTTCCATCTTTAACAGTAGCTTGATTGTGTGGGTTAGATGCTGTTCTGAGGTTGTTGTTGGTTTGTGGGAGAGAATTCATGTTTTGGCTAATCAGAAGAGCTAGTTGATTGATGAAGCTTCCCACGTGTGCATCAGCATCAGCTTGTTTGTACACAGGATCAGGAATGAGTTTGTGATTACCATTACCCAAGGGTATGACTTGTGAAGCTTTGGTTTTGATTCCGATGTTTGAGTAGAAGGCAGTTGAATCATTAGACGAGCTTGTCTCTCCTGGGTTAGTTTTGAACTGATTGAGAATCAATTTTTCAAACATGGCATGTCTCTCATTCTGAAGGAGGAAGGCGTAGAGTTGCTCATAGTTTGTGTTCTTCAGTCCTTTAGTAAGCTTCACAGCGGTAACAAACTTGTGCCATTCGGGATTCATGTTGTTTACAAATTTTGAATTCAACTGAATGTTAGGCATAGTCATTCTGATGTTCCTCATGTCATTAACTAACTTATGAAATCTCACATAGTACTCATAGACATTCTCATCTGGTTTCATCTTGAAATGCTCAAATTCATCATAGAGTTGTGATTCTCTGTCTTCCATGGTTAATTCTGAGCCTGAGAGAAGCATCTTTACATTATCCCAAACTGCTTTTGCATCAGTGTTGTGATTGATCAGCTTGTAGATGTCTTTAGGAAGACCTTGAAGAACAATGTTTGAAGCCCTGATATCTGCATCGAATCTCTTTTTCTCCTTATCATCAAGCTCATCATACATCTTAGGTCTGTCCATTCCGTAAACAGGAGTACCATCTTCATTAGTATCAAGTATGTCTCTGGTCGTCTCAACACGATATGGTCCTTCATCAATGGATTTGAGAATGTTGACACCATTTTCCTTTCCAAGGCAATACAATCTGATTCGTTGAGCCCAAGAATCGTAGTCTGTTCTGTCAAGCATAGGTGGACGAGTATCTGAACCAGCTGCTTGTACATCCTCGGCAACAGTGGAGATGACAGTAGGGACGTTGGTAGACATGTTAACAGATTATACGGGATTTTATAACTCAATGATTAAACCGGGAAATAGATTCTTTCACGGGATTTTACTAAATCAAGAGAAAACCGTAAATAATCACTCAAGTCGCTAGGTGATAAAGCTCTAAGTCGCTAGGGACAAATTCACTAAGTCGCTACCAATTAATTCGCTAGACAACCAATTCGCTAGAATCCCAAGTCGCTAACAGAAAAGCATGTCGCTAAGTAGTAACTCGCTAACACTCAAGTCGCTAGCAAAAATTCAGCAGTAATTCGCTACTCAAGTCGCCAACAATGCAAGTCGCTAAAGAGCAACTCGCTAACACTCAAGTCGCTAGCAAAAATTCAGCAGTAATTCGCTACTCAAGTCGCCAACAACGCAAGTCGCTAAAGAGCAACTCGCTACAGACCAAGTCGCTACCACAAGTCGCTACCCGTAGTGGAGAGTCCACTACTTGTCCTTTAACTCGCTAGCTCTAACTCGCTAGCTTTAACACTGTAACTCGCTACAATTTTGTGAAGCAAGTCGCTACCAAGAAAAAATCCGAGAGCTAAGTCGCTAGCTTGAAAAACCAAATAAACTTCACTTTTCAATCCAAAAACAACCCAACCAAGATGATTCAAGCTTACCAAATGAAAACCTAAACACTTTTGATGATTCTAAACATAAAAGTACCAACAAAATTCAAACTTTAACACAAGAGATCAACCAAATGATGCAAAAACCACTAAACTTTTTCAAACTCAAAAACCACCTAAAAACCACTATAAATCCAAAGATGTGCAAGATATGATCTAACCATGGCTCTTGATACCAATTGTAAGATATAACTTTTCACATACACATCAAACCATAACACAAGGTGGCGTATAAGATGGAATTCTAGAGAGAGAAAGTTAGAGGTTTAGGGAACTTAGTGAGAGAAAGTGAAAGATATTATTATGAGCTCCAACTCTCTACCTTGGGAGGTAGAGAGTATTTATAGTCTTACACAAATCGCCACACTTTGGGCTGTGGATCAGGCATACAGTGGGTAAAGACCCGTCCGTCCTCCACGGTGTTACTTAACTAAATTACTACTTAACTTAAAAGAACTACGACTACGAGCTTTCTAACGATTACATATACTTGAGGTGACCGACTCTTTAATACCGAGAATTTCTAATTCCTAACAGTATAAGTATTCATGAAGAAAGTTGAAAGGAAACAACATTTAAAACCTCACATGCACATGCACGACTTAGTGTACAAAGAAGGGAAAATATATAACTAAGTAAAACAGTAGTGAAAAACCATCAAAAGTATTAAATCGTAAAAGAAAAACACCAAAGAGCCCTTGACTCCTTTGGCTGGGTCGTTCAGGATTCACACAAACCACCCAGGTTCGAATCTGGGTGGGGACATTTTTTTGTAATTTCTTCTATTTTACAAGTTTCACCATTTGACAGCTCTAGCCCTCCACTTTATGTCATTTAGAAACCTTCTTAAAACTTTTTATAACTTAGAAACTTATATAAATCCTAACAAATTCAACCCCTCAAGTTTATAACTTTGATATTCTTTTAATATTTTTGCATTCTAACAACTAGTTTTGAACCCGAACTTATACATTTTTACAATTAGTAATAAAAGTCGAATCTTTATACTGCAAATTACGTTTTCGTCAAGTTAATATATTTAGTTTTAATACTAAAACCCGACTAAAAGACAAGGGAATATTTAAAACAAAAGTAATAAAAATATTTCTCACTAACTCTACATATATATACATAAAAACACATTCACTTATATATGCACATATCATATCACTCAATGTTGTATTTATTTATACTTTACCGACAACGTATGATTTTTCACAAACACTTTAAAATGATTTAAACGTAAACTCTGCCACACAAGCAACATTAAACACAACCACTTGTAAACACTTAAATTTATTCACACACTTCGAGTCGTGAGTACTCAAAACTGCAAACTGAGTCTTGCCATCTCATTCTTAGGTTCCGGGTAGGAGCCACTGCTATATCACACTCGATCTCTTTGTACTTATTCACCGAGCTGCTAAGGTGAGTTTATATCCCCACTTTTACTCTTATTTACTTGTTTTATAAAACTTTGGGGTGAGAAACATGCAAAACTCTTTTCGGACCTGAAACTGAAAACACTGTTACGTGAAACAACCTTGAATCCCAACTATGCTACCGTTAGTTCCCTTTGGGGAGGCGCGATTGTTATGAATAGATCTATTGGGGATGACACCCCCGTTCGAGTTTGACCGGATAGGCAAACGTCGGGCGTATATCATATCGTATCGATTGAGTGTACTGGAAATACACTTGCTGGGCTTTTATTTATCATGCTTCTAGATGCATGCACACTGTCGTAGTTTCGGTCGCATGAACTTGGTACTAGCGTAATAGCCTTTTTGCATATAGTGTCATTCACGGAGATGCTATATGTGCAACTTTGGTCCAACTTGGAAACTTGATTTTGTAAACTTAAACCTATGAACTCACCAACCTTTGTGTTGACATTTTAGCATGTTTTTCTCAGGTTTACTTATTGGCGTGGGCATTGGCAAAGGCATTCGTTGAAGACTGGCATCCGAAGTGTTTCCAAACATTTTAATACAACTTTTAATGGGACAACATATATTTTTTATGGGCTTTACTTCCGCACTTTGAAACAATGTTGTAAAACTATTTCTTAAATAAATCTATATTTTGAAAATGGAATAGAATTTCCATTCTTTATTTCCTTGTGTTGTGTATATTGATTTAGTAGCACCCCATGACCCGAACGCTTCCGCTGTGAAATTTTGGGGGTGTTACACTAACTCACCATCATCCATTTTTATTCACATAATAAGTTACACAAGAAAGATGAAGGCCTAAGTGAGCTCTACATAGTCCAAGTGTTGTTTTAGTGATTCCATGGTTAGATTTGGAGTTATTCAAGGTGTTAGGGGCTGAGATAAAGGGGATTATTTGGTGATTAACAAGTGTTAGAATCAAGTAGGTAGAAGATTCAAGACAAGGATTAGAGATTAGAAGGGTTAAGGGTTGAATTGTTCTTGTTGTATTAGTAACTTGTCATCCTAATCCTTGTAAGATTTGAGTTTATTTTTTTGTCATTCAATATGATTGTAATAATCTCTATAATTATTTGATGTAATTTGATATAAGTAGTAGATGTAATATGGCTTAATTGATGTTGTACATGAGGTTGTGACCATAAAAACAAGCTAAAACAAGTGTTAAGTAAATTCTATGAACATTAATTCTGAAACAGTCCCAAAGTTTGATTAAACTGATCATTTCAGTAAACCTTGAGGTTAATTCAGTAAAATAGGATTTTAGAACTATGTCTTACGGTCGTTTCTTCGGGTGGCGCACCTCATAACTCATCCCGATGAGTAAATGAGAGCCAAAATGGCAAAACATGTCAAAATCTGCACACCAGATTTAATTTGGAAAAAGCCCATGGTTCTGAGCATTTCTTGAAGTCGACTCAGTTTTATAAAATGTAGCTGAGACCTAAAATTGAAGGTTGGAGAAAGCCGCGTGTCAAAACAAGTTGTAGAACTCAACTTATGGTCGTTTTGGCAGGACGGAATGTGCAGCCAAGCTTTCTGTAATGAAAAATAAGTATATACTTGTAATTAGACTATTGATATAAATAAACTTTGGACCTTAGACTTGATTAAGCTTAAGAAGCTGTTAGAGAATATAAAAATATGAACATGACCATTTGAATCACTTAAAAAGGACTTGTGGTTAAAAAGTTATGTCTAGTTAAGTTTTACTAGATGAAAATATAGTGTTGGAACAAAAGCTTGCTGATACGATTTTAAATCACGATTTTGACCCTTTTCTGGTCCGAATCAGCAAAAGTGTAAAACACGAAAGTTGCTCAGAATAAGTTTTTCTACAAAAACTCGGGAGCACATAAGCAGAAAGTTAACGAAAAATCCTAAAAACGGAAAAAGTAAACTGACTTGTTGTTGACTAGAAAACAACCTTAGTAAGAAACCTTAAGTGATATATTGATTCTTTGAGGCCAAAACAAAGCCAAGGTTAAGCCAAGGCTCATGTCTCAAGGTATTTTAACTCAAATATAGCCATTAGGTTTCAACTTAATTTTTGTTTCAAGTTGCTTAACCATAACTTAGCCGCACGACTAGTTTGGATTTGTTAACCCGAAACTTGTTTTAAAAACTTGTTCATACGATTGAACTTTACTAGACTTTGACAAAACTAGATAAATGACCATATGACATATAAACGATCTAAATACCATTTTCACAAGTCTTAACTCTTGTTTAAACCTATGAACTTATATTAACTTAAAAACTATTTTTGAAACCTTTGTATTTCATGACATCATAATATGACACGTCGTAATTATTTTCCTCACAACACTCATTGAGTGAATAACATTTATACATGATAAATGTTGTGCTAAAATTCTTCACGACCTCTTGATTTTAATAGCCATACAACATTTAAGGAATACTTTAACTTAAGGATTCATGTACAAAATCATAAGCCAACCAACTACATATACTTGTACACTTATATCGTACAATATACTAAAACACGAATACTATGGTTTCTTAGGTAATCGTTAAAGACCATGGTCTTGCCATACTCTATTTTTGACATACAATATATCGTTACACTCCGCTGCTGATCACTACAGTGAGTTCATAGCCCCACTTTCTATTACTTAATTGTTTTACAAACCCTTGGGGGAAATACATGCTTTATTTTAAATCGAACACATTGCTTTGAAATTATACTTGTATGTATTATTTGCACTAAGTACTACTATTGCCAAAGTCCCTATTATCATGAACCATTAATCACTTGCGAGTGAACACGAATAATGTGGATAGATCTATCGGGATTGATGAATCCCGTTTGTGTTGACCGGGTAGGCAAACAAACGCACTCTATTTGAAGATCCATAGGTTTAATGGAAAATGACCTATTAGGGCAACTGTTACTATTATATCAAAGCTGTTAACGTTTCGGTGTCATGAGCTTAGTGCAATAATATCTGTTTTGTTTTCTAAACGATGAATGTGAGATTAATTACCCTACGTTACGAATATTGTGTTCAACTGATTTCCTAAACTCTATGAATTTCACTCAACCTTTGTGTTGACAGTTTTAAGTATGTATTTCAGGTCCATATTGTACGAGGCTGGCACGGAGGAGCACGAATACTCAAGAAGGCTATAAATTTTATTATCATTCGAAAACCAATTTAATGTATTTTGTAAACTTGGAACCATTTGGGACCTCATCTTTTTAAACTCTGATATTTATATAAATCGAATGATAAATGTTTTAAAACGACTCCATTAGAGTTTGTTTTCTATTGTTATGATTGTTGTGCTTATGTTTGTGTGATTGGTTGTTTATATTGTGTTGATAATATATATGTCTTGGCTTGGTAAATATATTTGTGATTATGTTTGTGACATAATTTACGATATACAGTGTTTATAACTATTCATATTTCACCACACTTGATCGGGAATTTGATAAGAAAGATTTATAGATTAAAAAAAAAACGTATTCACCCCTCCCCCTTCTACGTTTCTACAAATATATTTGAAATAATACTTTGAGACCTTAACAATTTAACTATTTATTTTTTAATATAAATATGTTAAATTGATAACTAGAAAAACTCATATATAGTTAGTTATAAGTTAATTTAAAAATTATCTGTAACAAACATTAATAATATAATACGAAGATATATTAAGAGTAATGCGCTAGAAATATTTAGAAATAGATACTACATATACATTCTTTATATTCTAAATAATCAATTAAAATAGTATATTAATTTAAAGAAAAATAAAAATTAATTAAATTTTAGGAATAAATTTATTTACCTAGCCAAAGTTTTACTATAAATTATTTATTGTAAAATATTTTCTAAATTTATTTGTAGAAAGAAAAAAAAATAATTGTTGAGATAATTAGTATCGGGTAGCAGAAATTCTGTTTTGTCAAATTTAGGGTATCATTCTGCACCCTTAAAAATTCAGCACACTAGGTACTAATATGTGTTTTGGCCATAATTCAATATGACGGCACATGACTTTTGACTTTTCTAATCTATTTGAGGGGCGATAACATCAAATAGTCCTGATATTTTAGTGTCAATTTCCCCTAATATGCTTATTAGTTGTATCATTTTACTTGAATATATACTCTTATTCGTTAATATTTCGTTTTCAGGTTAATAATAAGCATAGGAACGAAGAGAAGCGGAATTGGAAGGTTATTAATGAAAATACATAAGAGTATGCTGACCAGACAAGAGTTACGGCGTAATTCCTTACTCTACTTACGCCGTAACAGGGATTAACACTAGAAGATCAAAGTCAACGCAGCCCAAGGTTACGGCGTAACTCTTACACAAGTTATGCCGTATATATATTTCCAAGACTTAGAAGAATTTCGTGGGCAAAAGATGTTACGACGTAACCACTTTCATGGTTATGACGTAAAATGGTTAAAGAAAGTTCTACATTCATAACTTACCTTTAGGTTACGTCGTAGTTTCATCACTGAGGATAAGATCATCCTATATTCAAAAGTTACGGCATAACTAACCCTAGAGGTTACGGCATAACTTAGTCGAGGCTATAAATATAAGCCCTATTTCCTCATTTTTACATATGCTCTCAACACACAACAACCAGAGACGATTAAGGGCTTCAAGGAGGACAATTTCCAGCAGTATACAAGTCATTTTCAAAGGAGATTCACGCTTATCACTACACAAGTTATAATATTTCATATTACATTTTTGCATTTAATTTCATGTCTTCATTTATGATGTTAAACATTGAATATTCTAGCATGTTTTAATATGAGAGGCTAAACACCTTTGGTGTTAGCCTAGTTATGAAATGGTTCATGTTATGATGTAGTTTTCTCGTTTTCATATCGCTTTATATGTATGCTTTCTTTACTTATTTTAGGACACCCTTGTTTTGATAGTATGGAAGTTTGGGTAGTATCTAGGAAGCTAGAAGAATTGACCATAGGACCTTAGTGATTCAGGTTGCGAGTAGTATTAAGAATTGACCATAGGACTATCACTATCTCGCGTGAGAATTTTACACAGCGATCACCTTCCAAACGAAAATGCGTAAGAAGTTAGGGGAGACCTAAGATCCGACCGACCGGGTTTCATTAAATAAGTCTGAGATCATAGCGGCACTTAATAACTCTTCCATTTCGTAAACCCACGAAATCTTGTAATCATTAGGTTACAGAATATGACGTTATGGAAGATAGGACTAGACGAATTGACCAACTGAGTCTAGTGACTTAAATCCCCATGTGGATCGAAAGAAAACATTAATTAGAAAACGCAATAATAGCATAGCAAGATTAGTAACTAGGCTTGGCACATTTCTCCCTATTGATTATCTTTCCACATTTAATTATTTTTATTTTTATTTCATTTCTTTAGTTTATAATTATTTAATATAAAACCCTTTTACAACGAGTGACATTAGAACTTAAATTAGATCCACATGCATAGTTCTTGGGACGACCTCGGATTTACTGATTACTACACTACACATGACTGGATACACTGCCCGTTAGTGCATTAGGTAGACCTTACGCAGACGAGACTTTATAAATACTAAAACCTGGTCAGAAATCCTACATCAAGTTTTTGGCGCCGCTGCCGGGGAGCTATTTTAGGATTTTGTATAAGTTTGGAATTTTTGTTTAAATTTTCTTTATCTTTTAATTTCTTTTCAAGTTTCATGTACCATGGGTGAAATTGACATCGATACACTTACCCTCTAGGAACACCTCGCATTGACGCGAGATGAGAAAGGGCCTGGTGTGGCTAGGCCAATTATTGGAGGAGATGTTAGCTTCGAGATCAAGAATCAGTTTATGCGGAAGTTAAGAAAGAGCCCATTTTTGGGGAGCAAAACTGAAGATGTGCACGAGCACATTGATAATGTTTTGTACATTATGATCCTTTTCAATATTCCTGGTGTTTCTCACGGTGCAGTTATGCTTAGAGTGTTTCCAATGACACTCTCTAGAGCTGCAAAAAGATGGATTGATCGATTGCCCGCAGGAACCATCAACACATGGGATCTCCTCAAAAGAGATTTCATTCAACGTTATTGCCCTCCTTCTAAGACGGTAAAACAATTAGAAAAGATCCACAACTTCAAGCAAGATGGTGGTGAGACATTGTACTAACCATGGGATAGGTACAATGATCTCCTTTACAAGTGCCCGAGCCATGACCTCAACAAGCATCAAATAGTGAATATCTTTTACAAGGGTATCAACGTCCCCACAAGATAAATGCTTGACTCCCAGGGGCCGATCCCTGGGATGACTCCTGTTCAAGCCTTTAAAGTTATCCTAGATATGGCAGAACATTCAAAAAAAGGCATGATGGAGGTAGTAATAGAAGCATGGGTAGTAATATGGATGGTATTTCGGTGATCACTAACAAACTCAAAAATCTTGGTAGAGACATGACAAAATTAAGAGAAAATGTGCATGCTATTCAAGTAGGATGCGAAACTTGTGGAGAAGCTCACCTTGCCAAAAATTGCCCTTCGAAGGAAGATCAGGTAGTTGAAGAAGTCAAATATGGAGAAGGAAGACCTTTTCATGGAAACAATGGCAATAGCAATAGTTATCGCGTGGGACCACCTGGGTACTATAATAGAGTACCTTACGGGGAAAGGAGATTAAACCTTGAAGAAATCATTAACAAGTACTTGGAAGACTCTGCCAAAAATCAAGAAGAATAAGATGCATGGTTGAAGATTTTTCAAGAAACAACTAACAAGAATCTCCTTAATCACGACGAGTCTCTCAAAAATCTTGAAGTCACGATAGGAAAACTTGCGGACGAATTCCAAAAGAATAATGTAATTGAAGAAGCCAGATCAAAACCTGTAGTGCAAGACAAGACGACCATAGGATCCTGCAAGGCTATCTTTTATGATAATGATGTAAAAAACTCCAATGAGTTTTTCCATGATACAAATCAATTTTGTGGGGTTTCTTTTCTACAAGATAATGCTATGGAACATGGAGCTGTATCAAGTCAATTACCGAAAAAAGAATCTAGCTCAGAAAGTTTCACTCTTCCTTTCACCATCCGTAATTGTAATTTCATGGCATTAGCCGATTTGGGATCTAGTGTTAATATTATGGCATTTTCACTTTTTCAAAACTTAAAGCTAATAGGGCTTAGAGAAACTAAATTGATAGTGGAAATGGCTGATATTTCTAGAACAACTCCGATAGGAATAATTGAAAACGTTAGGAATATATGAAGATAGGGTAATTTTTAATATTCATGGAACTTTATGTCAAAATAGATCAGCGAAAGTATGTATGGCTAAAATTGTTAAGGCACCTAGCAAAGATGAGCTTTTCAATCTATTAGAAATATCCGAGGACATTTTATTTTGACTCACCTTTATGCATTGAGGAACATATTTCTGTAACTAACCCTTCGTGTAGCATTAATGCAGTGGTAAGGATGCATACGTGCAAACCAATATTAGCCACATGCGAATGGGTAAGTCATCAATGGCCTACCTGTGATCCCTCTGTTGGCCTGTGCAATGGGGGAGACTTGATAAATGGTGAAGAATGGGAATGTAGTTGTGATAAAGAGAGACGAGAAGCAAGACTTGATTATCTGTCTTATTATGATTGGATACGGATAAAGATGGTAAGAACAAAATTTGATCTGTACGTTAAGGAAAAACTCTTCAGTGAATGGTGAACTGATTACATAAGAAAATAAAACACTATCGAAGATAAACAACATACCCCTACGATAGGGAAGCCCAAACCAGAAGCGACAGAATCACCTAAAGGCGAAACTATTAGTGATGATATTACATTGGAAGCGCCTATTAAGGCGCGGGACATGCCTTTTGAGAATTGGTTGAAGAAAATATTTGGGGATAAACACATTTGACCCGCAGACTAGAGCAAGTGTATACTACGATTGGATTCTACAAAAATAAATGAAAGGGATGCCTATAACCTAGACGCCTACCCTCTTTATATACTAGAGGGAGGTTACAAAAACCCTAATCTTAGCTTACTAGAAAAGCTAAGCTAACTATTACATATTAGGCCCTCATTGTTTCTTCTTTCTTCATTCTTGCTCATAGTTTTGTAATCTTTAAATCGGCAATTCCCAACAATCTTCCCCTAAACTGGAATTTGACTAGGTTAAGTTCCAGTTTCTTGATATTACAAAACAACCTGTATGAAGAAACAATGCTAAAACATGTCATCACAAATAATAAGCTACACACCATGAATCCTCTTCCCCTTCATCTAATAGGGGTCTTGTGCAACTCGTAGACGCTTCCCCTCAAGTGATGCATGTAGATGATAAGTATATAAACAATAAGCTTCCCCTTAAAATTATACTAACCATCTTCATGAATCTTGGACTTTAATTGGCTTGAAATAGAAGGTATCAATGAAATCCAAATGCAAGAACATCCTCCTCTCTCATGTAACCTAGATCGATAACCTCGGGGATCTACCTCAAACCTTATTGATACCGGCAAAAAGGTTGAACTTGTTACACAATCGATTCAAAAGCTAATGCATCCAAGGTCTTCACAATATCCTTATATAATTTAGTGCGAACAAGACATGATTAGTACACCTCAGTTATCTGTGTGGTCCCGGCCATCGCACAGCATAACTGCCCATTGATCCCTCCCAGACCAAATCAAAATATAATAATGTATGTGGTCCTAGCCATCGCATCACATCATTATGTTATGTTCTAAACGACTTATAAACACCAAACCAAATGAATGAAAGTACCCAAGCCATAAGCATCACATAGTCCAAGATCCAAGGGCGTCTTCGGACCTAAAATACTATACCAAACAATGACCGGCAGAAACCAACCCGCAGAAACCGATCAGCAGAAACTAATCAGCAAGATTTTTTTTTCTTTTTTTAACAAAAGAAATAAAGCGCAACAGCAGAAAAATCAAATCAGCAGCAGCATCAAAATAGTCTACCAGTAATAATGGAGAACCATTAGAAACACCAAAGCATGCGTCTTATATCTTGTACTATCCACGTGACTCCAAACTCAGATGATGCACTAGCAAATGTGAGCATTAAGCACCTTTTCTATAGATCTCGCCCCTTCACTGACACTGAGTACTACAACGTAACTCCTTAAAGTGATAGCAAATGCGAGCATTAAGTACCTTTTGTAGATCTCACCCCTTCACTAGAATTATCAAGTCTTTGTCATATCATTAACGTACGAACAAGTTACCTCAAAAGTGTTCCTGCTCACTTTGAGATACGATAAGACACGCACCTGATCAACCAGTAGGAACTCCAAAACAACCAGTAGAAATCGATCAGCATTAGCAGCAACCAATGCTACCAACAGAAACCGAATAAGCAACCAGCAGAAACCAATCAGTAGTAACAATCAGCAGGAACCGAAACTGAGAACAGTACTCTCCACAGCATAAAACATTTTATCAGTAGCACAAATAAATGAGAAACCCACTATACTCCAATCATTAACCACCGACCAATTAAAACTAATATACAACAGTTTGACCGATGAATTCCAGTGCGAGACCAATTAATTCCTACCACTGACCCAAATAATAATATTGAAAACTACTGATTGCGTATGACTGTGCCACGTGAATATCAACAACCAAGGAATCTGCTGCCTACATGAACAGTAGCATCACGTGACCAGCAGGAACAACCATACATGATGATCAGACAAAGGACCAATCAAATACATGTCCATGTGATGAATTAATATAACCACAAACATGAACCAATCAAAAGTCCCACTTAGAATTAGCCAACATGTATCGACCCCACATAAAAAAAATACCTTTCACCTGAATTTAGCCACGTGCTTTGATCCGTGCAAAACCGTCAAGGTTTCTCACACAAGCCTGCCACTTGTGAATGGCAGACCGTAAGAACCTTAAAACAGTTTGAACACGAACTCAATGAAGATCTGAGGAGTATAGAGTCTCCCCGGGTCGTTATGTCCCAGCGAGCTATGCAATGGATTATCAAACGTATAGTGATCGCGAGATTTGAACGGGAAAGGAGAATTTGGATTATTATGACTACAGGAAAAGCCAACAAATTAAAACGGCTTAAATGCAAATTAAAGGAAATTAAAAAGATAAAAAATATTAAATAAACGCTATCACTATTTTTAAAATGATGTTTTTGTTGATTTTATAAAACAAAATATCTTAAATAAACTATTTTAACTAAAACGTAAACGTAAAATATCTAAAAACGTGGCCTAAAATGAAAACGTACGTTATGTACGAAAATTACGCTGGAGCGCAAGATAAAACGTAAAATTTGTAAAATAAAAGTCCTACGAATGTAAAAACAATTTTCTCACGTACTACATGACAAAAGAAAATTTTAGGAAAAAGCGGAATATTTTTTTGAGTCTTAAATTATTTATTACGAATTAAAAACTAATTTAATCTAATTTAATAATTAAAAATACTAAATGATTTTGGAAAAATCTGAAAATTTCACTAAAAATACTTTAAGTTATACTGATTTTGAGAAAAATAAAAAACTGGTATACTACTTAACGAAATAAGCAACTAATAAGCTAATAAGCTAGTAAGCTTTGAAACTGTTTTTTGTAGTTAAATATAAAATGATGCAAAGTTAAACATGAAAAGACCCTAGGGCGACTGGTGTTGAGGTGTGGTGCTGTGTCTTTGAGCAAGAGGTCAGGGGGTCGAATCCCACCCCTGCACTTTTTTGCAAACCATTTTTTTCAAATTTTTCTTTTTGCAACTTAATAATAAGATGAAAATAAAACTTTTTTGTGAAAACACTTTGTATAAAAACTTGGAATAAGCAGTTTCACAACTGCTTATGTCCAACAGTTAGGACAGTGGCCCAAAACAAACACCCTTTTGACAGATTTAAGCTAAGTGAAAACCATGAATAAGCACAAGGACATGTAAATAAGCACTTGCATTGTTTTGGAACAAGAATAAGCTATATGTGCTAGAAATCAAACAAGAATCAAAGGGTAAAAAAGAAGAGATAAGCAGTTTGGATGCATAAGCAGTTTAGAGATAATCCTAAGTTAAAATGTAAATGAGCATAAAATAAGCAAGCAATAAGCACTACTAAGCAATAATATGAACTAACCTAACCTATGGGACTAATAAGCACTAAAGATACCTAAATAAGCTAATGGGCAAGCTAAATAAGCTAAACAAAAAAAAGTTGTAGGCTGCTGTGGGGACAGGATCAGATAAACAGGGGGTGTACTTTGAGCTTATAAATAAGCTGTAATAAGCTGTTGAAAAATTAAGTAAAAATCACTTTTTAATGCACTACCTGGCCTAGTTTAAGCATACAAAATTTTAGAATCTAAGGCTAAGTAATAAGCAAAGCAAAAATCTAAGAATCGAGGCCACTTGGACATTTCTTTGCTGAAACAGTTTGCTAAAAATGGTTTTGACAGAATTTAAACGCAATTTTAAGCTAAGCTAGATGAATCCTAAGTGCATATAAACTATACCTATGTCTAGAGTGGTACGAGGAGATGCAATAGAAACTGATTGGGATGAATTTTAATAAGAAGTAAGCCGTGAAAAAGGGGTGCAAACAGCAGCTTCAGCTGCTGTTTTACGTGAGCAGGCAGAAACAGAATACACTCTTTTTTTTTTTCAAACCAAGCTTGCAAACTTTGTGCGACAAGTTAAAACTTTGCATAAACTAACTACGGACCAAAAAGAGAGTTTGACTTATGGGAGTCAACGTGGGTAGAAATCCGTTTAAGACACCAAATAAGCTTGAACCAAACACCCCTTTATGGGGTGTTTAACTTTAAAAACTGATTTTATCAAAACAGGTTTTATATTCTTACTTGTGAAACTTACTTAAAACCTTAAAATTGAACTTATGAATGATGAAATAATAAGTAATAAGCAATAAGCTAATAAGCCTTAAAGTGCTTATTAGCAAAAATAAGCAAATTGGTAAAATAAAGACTTTTCTTTTTTTTCATTAACTAAAAAGATAAATTACAAAACAGAAACTAAATTTAAAATTAACTAAATCCTAAAAATCCTAATGCCTTTGAAAGGCTTACAAGCTATCTATATATACTAGAAAAACTAAGTCTTCAAGTGCTTGAGGATGTGTTTCTTTCGTGAGACAGTGAGCATCTGGCTGGCATTTGTGCTTGTTTGTTTTAATCCTAGCCATAGAAATCAACTTGGGCACCACTCCTTCAATCTTGGCCGTCCACACTTTGGCGCCAAATTGATATAAGCCAATTGGAGAGATTGAGTAAAGGGGTGAAGGGATCATTAAATGTATCTTGTATTGTTTTTGAGGTGGGGGGACAAAGGTGGGTTGAAGGTTGACTGAAGGATGGGTTGTGTTGAGTGATTTAGGGGAAGCAGGTGAAGAGAAGAGGAAAAAGGCGCCAAGTGGTTAACCAGAGGTGTGTTTGTTTGACTGGGGTGGGTTAATAATAGGGTAGACGGGTTGTGGATTGGGTAGGATGGGTATTGGATTGGGCCAAGATAATAACTAGGGTCCATTTGGTTTGTATTTGGTGTTTAAGTAACATAAGGACCAAAAGTGCAAATTTGAAACTCCAAGGACCAAAGCTATGATTTCTGAAATATTATCCAAGGGCCAAACTTGTCATTCTCAAATAATTAAAGGACCATATTTGCCATCATTGAAAAGTCCAAGGACTAAACATGACATTTTTCAAACTTTAGGGACCAAAGTTGTAATTTTGTAATTTTACATTTCAAAGGTTTGTTTTGACAACTTATGAATCCCATGGACCTTAAATGACATTTTTCTTTATTTTGAAATACCAGGGACTGTTTTTGACAATTTTTGAAACTTGGGGGACTAAAACTGCAATTTTGCAAATTTGATACGTTTTTCATCTGATTTTGATATTTTTGCATTTAAAACACATAAAACACTGATTTGTGATATTTTGATCATTTTGATGTGTTTCTGAGTGTTTTCAGATGATTTTGCAGTCTATTCAGTACAAAAATGATGAGTATTTAGACACTCATCATGCTTCAACAAGTAGAAAGGAAATCAGTAGGAACACATGATCATCATACGAATGAGATCAGTAGTATAAAATGAGATAATTCATGCGCACGTTTCGTTTGGACAAATCACATTCACACATATTGTGAATTAAAATTGTTAGGTTCCCATATTTGTAACACAAGCATCAATATAAGAAATGAGATAAGAGAGTGATCGGTTGAACAAGACACAAACACACGTGTATGAAATAAAGAAAGTTTATGCGTAGGATATGAAGTGAAATGAACAACCAACCTTCAAGAGAAGGTTTACAAGATTATTTATAGGAGGGAACTAGGGCAACACACCAAGTTCCCATCCTTTCCTTATTGGGCTTTGCATAGGCTCATGGGCTTTCTACATGAGCCTAGCCTTGATTACTAACATAAAAGCCATAATTAAGCTAACTATTACATATTAATTACTAACACTTGAATTCTAGTTTAGGAGTGATTCCAACAATCTCCCCCTAAGTGTTAGTGATTGATGATTTGATCTTTAAACGTTATAGGTGATGATGTAATAGTAGCTTTGACGTCTTCTGACATTCTTCTTTCTTGTGAGAAGAAGTTCCTTGATTCGAACAATCTCCCCAGTGTAGGGAAATTGTTTCCTTTGAAGTATTCTGCTTTGACGTCTTCATTATCTTTGTTCTTTGATCCTTGTTCTTTGTGATGGTAGTGATAGTATGTTGTGGTTATCTGCGTAAGGTCCGCTTCGTTGCTCCAGTGTCTCCACGTCTTTCTCCAACATGCTCACCCGCTCTTTAATGATGGATTTCAGTACTGATGTAGTTCTCTTAGTCTTTGAACTTTGTAGATTCTTTGACTTTAACAGAGAATGATTCTGACTTTGTGTTGCCTTTTGAGAGAACTTCAATTAGTGATGTTGTAGGTATGAGCATGTGGAGAATATGCACGATCTTTTCCACCCGCAAGCATCCATAAGAAGAAAACATAACACATGGGTTAGAAATAATCCAGCGCTTAAAAGTTTGAACTTCGAGAGTGTTAACAACATAGTGTGAAAACACAAATCTAATTCTCACAAAGTCTGTTCCTAAACTGGATTCCCACAAGTGAGATAACGCGATGTACCGAAGTACACCTACAGTTCAGGTGAGTCGCTGAGGTACACCGAAGCATCACCCCACGACTGTAGACCGTTTGAGACACATTAAGCGTAACTCAAAAGGAGTTACTGAAGTGACCTGCTGTCACGGCTGTTTGATGTTGACCCTGGCAGGAGTTTCCATTCAATCACTGAGGATCACAGTTGTGAACCCCTCATAAATGTTCTCGACAGATTTCTAAGATCTGTGAAGGACTCAATAATATATCACTTGTGTTCTTATTGTTGAACGACAAGCAATGAATTGTCAAGTGTACCTAAGAGATCTTTTGATGAATCTCGTGGCTCTAGACTTAATAGTGCGCTTTGTTTTTCCTGAGCGGAGACTAGGGAGAGGGTCTCCTTTTTCAATACCAGCAATCTCTAAGAGAAAGCTGATAGTTTACATAGAGTTCCCTGTGAGAATGAAACAAGCTTCTGTTGAGAGAAACTTTAGTGGTTAAGAAGGTTTAGTGCATGCATCACTGGGTCCATGACGACTTTGATCTTCAATACCGGCGTCATCAAGTGACAACCAGTAGCATATGAATTGAACCCGGTGTCTGCCCTAAGTTGAATAATCTGGAGAGCTATTTCTTTTCACCCTTTTCTTTACTTTTCTTTTTCATTCTTCAACCCCTTCTTTCTCCGATTTTTATTTTCTCCTTTTTATAATCTAACCTAAGGACTTCTAATTCTAACTATTGGTGGTATCCTTGGGTAGATACCTCCGGCTCTGGCAGATCATAGGACGGTTATTCCTAACCTTAGTCACCTTATAACTCCATGACTAACCTATGTTGCCATAAAACCATTTTCATGAAAATCTCTCAAAGTGGTTATGAGTAAAAGCATTTAATACCACTGTTGAGAGTTTAAGACTTTGCAAAAATACTCCCCCTCCACACGTGCTTAAGTATTTTGACAGAAATCTGCACGGTGAGAGAAGAGCGCGCACTTTTGAATTGATCAACTCAAGATAGACAATCCCCCGCGAGACACGGTTACGTTGCATAGTTAAAGAGTTACATTGTTAGCCTTTAGGTGACAACTAGCTCTAATAACTACCTTGAAGGTGTGGACAAACCTCGAAAGGTTGTCAAACCTGTCAAAGTTCATGTCTACCAAGAGTTTCTCGAATGGTACATTCTACTCGGACAAGTCCTTTGCGAGACACGTTTACATTACTAGCGAACTAGCTTGAAGTTATTACCCATCTCGGACAAGTCTTTTCGAGTTACTAACATTTAAGATCTCGTCAATTCATTAGTTAAGTTTATAGCACAATGATTCATTAGCAATTCACAACATATTTCTTATCACATAATTTTTTTCTCCCGCTCAAAAATGGCATATAAATGTTATTTTTGACGAAATTTGATATCGAATATGTCCATTTCAAGTTTTGTGGGAAGATTACCATGAAGAACAATTTTGTGAACAAAGTTTTTAAGCAAATACTCCCGCTCAACAAGTGATATTAACTTTTGAGGTTTTGAAAATCATAAGGGGAAGTACTTGTCCTTTTGAGCAAAACTTTGAAAAATGAAAGTTTTGATAAGTTTTACTCAAAAGTAAGAAGCTTTCACTCCCTTTATAGGATTGTGGCACTGATGCGTACCACAGGGTCCTTTCATTACAAGTACGGGTTGTACACTGTTATGTGTGCACAAGCCATAGTCAGATTAAAAACATACATCCAAATCAATATAATAATGAAACAAATCAAGGGGTACCAGGAGAATCTGTTAGTCCAGCAATAACTCCAGGAATGCTTTCTGGACGTTGATAGCCTGTGAGAGATATGCTTGGACGGCCACCTACGAAGCTCTCCAAAGTTCTGATCTGATCCCTTCTGAACAACCTTTCATCGATGCGAGTGATGATCTTCCTAACATCCTGTCTTTCCCTCGAATTCCATCTCTTTGGTGACCCGATGCCGTCATGAATCTCTTTCAACCTGTATGCTAACCCGTCCTTAACTTTCTTCAATGTGTGATCCCCAAACTTATGAAGCTCTTTGCACGCCATGAAGCAGTTGTGGTGTAGGTCACTGATGTAGACTACCCAAAACGGTTTCTTGATAATAGTGTACTGAGCAAGTCGGTTTATGTCTGGAAGGTGTAGCTGAGGTTTGGTGAGATTAACGCGTTTCTGATAAGATTCTACGGCAAGTTGTATGTCTTCTACACGTTCTTGGATTACTATGCTTCTGATGTAGATGAGTAATGACTTGATGTATTCGCGTTGGACATTTGTGGAGAAATGTCGCATTCATCCTTGCACCTTAGCAAGATACATATCTTCAATGTCATTTAGCGACAGTCTCGGAAAATCCGCTTCACAGAAGTCATAGTCCTCTTCGTCTTGTCGTTTGACCACAAAGTTCTTGAGGAATGTGTAGTCCCACTTTGACGATAGAGTAACATGCTTAATTGCAATGATTCGTTTGTCACTAAGCACTTCTTTTGTAGACGTAAGAACCTGGCAGCTTCTATAGAAGATTCTTCGGCGTTCAGGCCAATGATGAATCCCATACATCGCATCAAGGTCATACTTTTCCACTTTGGCAGCAAACATATGTGAGCCTTCTTCCTCGATGGCTGGATTGTTAGAATAGATTGTTGTTGGAAAAGGAAATGTGAGTGACGTAGCGTACTTCCTTGTAACATCGCTACCGTGTAGAAGAAATTCGAGGTCATTTTTGAAGAAGTAACGGTATGGAATTTGAGGTTGATCCGGTCGGCCAATTGTTGGTAGAGGTCTGGTCCAGTCTGTGTAGTAGGGAGCTTTGTCTTGTCTTGTGAAGTCAATGTTAGATTCGGGATTGAGCCAATCGACATTGTTTGACATGGCTCGGGCAATGTTGTCGAGATGGTATTCGACTTCAATTGCACTTTCTGAGCTGTGTTTAAGCAGTTGGAAGGCATCATTCTTAATTCGCCTTAGCTCAGCCTTAGTCATCTTCTTCACTCTAAACTGTTCTTGTATAAACTTCACATGCTCCATAGTACAGCCATCTACCATTTCTTGACCTTCAGGCAATGATGGAGTAGCATCAACAAGTGTAGAAAACCAGTCATATTCTGCGGTGTCATCTTCGTCTAGCCATGAGACAACATTGGTCTTTGTCTTCTTCTTCTTTGGCTTTGAGGAGGATGCTGGTTTCTTTGTTATGGCGGGAGAGGTGGCTTGTTGTTGGGGCTCTGGGATCTCTTCATCGTCACCACCAGTGTATTTGAAATGATCACCGGTTTTCTCTGTAGATGGTGGTAACTCAGAGTCCTGAGGTTTATCAGCAGCAGAACGTGGAGGAGATCGTCTCTCGGTTAGAGTCCTTTGGGTTGGTGGTGGCATATAGGAGGGTTCACCAGACTTCTTCTTGCGTTTTGATTCTTTGTCTTTATCCGCATCATCATCGTCTCTAGGACGCTTAGCCGTTTCAGCTGCTACTCTGCATCCCGTTTTAAGTTGGTAATCCAGCAATGCTTCAAACAGTTTACCTTCGTCAGAAGTAAACGTTCCAGATCGTTTTGACATTTGGAGTACAAGCTTGGAAACCAATTCTACATCAGAGAAAGCTGTAGGCTCAGTTGGGTTGATGGTAACAGTTAAGGGCGTTGATCTGATTGTTTGTTTGGCCAACTGCATGAGATTCGGTTAGAGTTGTCTGGTGAACATCTCTTTTGTCACTCCTGGGACGACGTCGAGAAGAAACTTGTGAGTATATTCTTTAGCCGTCTTCTCCATTTCCCTTTGGAAATCTCCTTTGAGAAGCTTCTGGATATGCTCCCTTTCACTCAACATCTCGTTTATCCCATCTTGTAGAAGATTGATCCTGTCAGCGAGTTGATTCAGCTTTTTGTTGGTCACGTCTTTCTTCCTGACTTGTCTGACAGCTTTGACAATCTTTGTCTTAGCTCGGGATATCCAAGAGTCGGTTGGTTTCTTTACTGACTTGGATGCGGATCTGGTTGTGCCTTTGGATGATGGATGTGAAGAGTGAGAAGACGAGTCTGATGATGATGAGACATGAGGAGGCTCAGGGTCCTTTGGTGGCTCAGAAGTTAGTTCCTTGGAGCGTGCTGGACTATCTAGAAGAAAATCCTCATAATCAATATCGTCATCTTTTCCAGATTTATCCATTTCTTCAGCCTTAATCCTGGCTTCTTCATCTGCTTGAGCTTGAGCTTCTTTTTCTGCATTTCTTTAGCTGCAACCTCAGCATCTTCATCAGGAATTTTCTCAGACTTCTCCATTTCTGGTTCCTCAAAGTCATATTTGATAGAATCCTCAAGTTGCCTTTGTTGTTGCTCGTGGGTGGCGGTACCAGTTCCCTTATCGGGTTGATTAACCGCATCGGAAACTGGTGTAGATAGTGCACCACCACTTGACCCTCCGGGGCCACGAGTTTGTTGCTGTATGAACTCTTTGGCAACGTGTTGGAGTCTTAAATTCTTCATCTTTTTCCTATAGTCTCTGTCCAGTAGTTCTTCATCCGAGCTCTCCTCTTCCTCTGGCTCATCAATTGGGGTTTTACCTTTATCAGCTTTTGGACTTAGAGGTTTTGTAACAGTTAGTGGGTCATCAATGGGAGTTTCTGAGTAGGTAACCTCTTCATCGGTGTCAGTCTCCTCTGAATCCTCGTCCTTCAGTTGTGGTTCAGGTTTGGGAATAGGGATTGCCTCCTTTAATGGAACTTTCCTTTTATGAGAAGGACTCCTCTTCGGATACCTTTTAGTACTCTCTGTGCTCGCTATACTTCCTGTACTGCCTCTCCTTGTCTTCCTGACAGGTGTCCCAGAAGACTTTTCATCAATAAAACCCACTTTGCCTGCAGCCACTGTTACCAGATATCGTTTGTACGAATAAAGTCCTTTGATAACATTAGTAAGAAGAATATATGGCAACACTACACCTTGTTTCTTCGTAGTTGATTCTTTGAATCTTACCACGTTGAGTGTGGGTTCAAGTAGCACGGAGTGATGGTTGGGATCTTCACGTCTTTTGGGAATATCAGGATTGGTTTCAATAATCCTTTTGATCAACAATTTTGTATATATGATATAGGGAATCTTGGTGCCAGGCCTTTTCAGGTACGTCATCATGTCATCCCAGATCAAAGCAGCATATTCAATGTGTTTCATGTTGACCATGCCCCAAAAGATTTGAAGTTCCATGAGCTTTGGGTGCTCATATCCACTGTCACGTCTGGATACTGATTTAGCAATCATGATGTACAGTGTTCTCCATGGTTGAGGGATGTTCTTGAGATCTACTGAGGAGTGCTTAGTGATAACCCCAGCAGCTTCATCATAGCCGATGTCGACCATGAATTGGAGAACGACCTCTTCTGTAGGAGTAGCAGAGAAGTCAGTAGGCCCGATAGTTGGTAGAAGAAGAACAGCTCTCAAATCTGCAGGAGTGACTGTGACTTGTTTGTTGTTCCATGTCACCGTCACAACACTTTGACCTTTGACCTTTTGAATTGTGTGCCAGAATTGATGAATGTAGATCTCTGGCACAGTAGCAGAATTCGTGAGCATATTCTGGTAAGGGTGAGTCTTCAGAATATCCACGGCAATCAGACAGGAAGACTCGGAACATGTGAAGTTATCAAAGTCGACTCTGAGATTATTCTTCACAATCTTCGTTGGGTAACCATTGGGAAAGATGTCTTCAATAGTGATAACATTTGGTGCATCCACATTTTCCATTTGAACGTCCATATCGTGATCTGAAAGAAATTTAGCCAAACGAACCAACATATCGAAAGACATTATGTTAGTCAAAAGTTGATTTTATTGTCTATTTATTGAATATGATATGTTAACGAATGTTACGTGTCCAATTTCACTTGTTAGTCCAATAGTCCAAAGACGTCGTGATAAGTTTCGTGAGTTGATTAATTTTGAGTTTTAAAGTCCAAGTTTTCACTTATTTTCACAACTTATTAAACATTTAAGCTTATTAGTGACATTTTGGTTTCGTGACGTTATGATTTATTTATTTACAAGTTTGCACGTGTAACAATTCACAAATTTTGGTTAAAATTAGGCTTAGGAGTAGGTTTTGCAAGCTTATGTGTAAACAGTGAACCATACGCGTAGTTATAAGCTTATGCGTAGGATCTTCACATACGCGTAAGAAATGTTACGCGTAGGAAAAGAGGGCCTTAAGCATAGAGCTTACACGTAAGCGTATATGGGAGCTTACGCGTAAGGCTTACTCGTAAGAGTGAGCCTTATGCGTGAAGCTTACTGTTTACGCATATCCTTCACAGGATACGCGTAGTCCCCTTTGTAGAACTTTACGCGTAAGATTTATCTTACGCATAACATTCTACCCGTAAGGTGATCCTTATGCGTAGAAGCTCAATTAACCTTGATTCTGAATTTTCATGCGTAATAATCCTAAAATAAATTCATCATAACATCATCATTAACACAATATTCAATCCCTTTCAGTCTTATCATGGTTATACAATCAGACACAGTTACGCGTAAGATTAGCTTACGCGTAAACTTAAACCCTAAACATTCAAGATTTACGAATAAGGAATCTAGCCATAGGAAATGCACCAAATTTGTATGAAAATCTAAGAGGCCTAGTGAGTTGTCCTAAACAAGTTTTAACACAAAAAACCTTGTGAATCAAAAGTACCTAATTCGTATGAACATAAATCCTACATCTTAATTTTCAAAAAATTGATGTTTCTGGGTATGTATCAAGCAAGGTTTTGGTAAATTAAACATATTAACAACATAACACAACCATCTTTTTAACCAGAAACACTCCCAAATGAAAACACCCAAATTTACGTTTAAACCCTAATTTTGAAAAATGGTCAATTCGTGTTTCTGGGTGGATTTGCTTGATAGAAATGGTATAAGAGTGATTATATAAACATTTTAATACACCCATTTTAACAAATAACACCCAACACATGATTATGTGTTCATACGCATATGTGTAGAACACAAAATCATGCCTTGGGACAAATCTAACCGTTGGATTTCAAAATAATTCAAAACCTATGCTTAGATAATTACCAAGAACGATTAACCACTTACAAATTTGAAGTTTGAAACATGATTTAGAAGATTGAAGCTTATGTGTGGGATATATTGGTTGAAATAATAAATGTAAGTAATAAATGTGTTTGAAAAGTTTGGTGAAGGGTTTTGGTAAAGATTAGTTTCAGCATTTGACAACATTGGTCCCTCCACCTCAACCATTTTCATCCACAGTCCATATGTTCGACTTTGGTTACGTTATGAAGTATAGTTTTGGAAAGAAACTTGACGACGCTCCCCCTTGTCTTAAGAAATAATGAAATTTTATAAATGTGAGCCCGGGGAGTGTCAGTGAACCAGAAATGTGACCACCATTATCAAAGAAACAACCGGGATGAGGTAACTTGCAAGTACAAGGTTTTATGAAACCAAAAAATATTTACTTTCTCCCCCTCAACACTTGATAGAGAAAAATACTGAATTTTGAAAGAATAAAGTGTTGACGGAAGTTTTGTACTTGCCATGTTTGAAAGAAATTAGATAGGAGAATATTTTTGAATTTTATCAGATTTTATATTTTTGTATTTTGTTTTTGAAAAATATTTACAAAAGATGTTTTGGTGTTTGACTGGTTTTAAGAATGTTTAAAAGTTCATCTAGTTCCTCTGGAGTCAAACACCGCATACCAATCCGGTGGACCAACTCATTAAACCTAGTAGGAGCTAAGGATTTGGTGAGAAGATATGCCAGTTGGTATTCAGTACCCACAAAGTATAATTCAATGGTACCCTTTTCCACGTGCTCCTTGATAAAATGATATCGAAGATCGATGTGCTTTGATTTTGAATGTTGAACAGAGTTGCACGAGATCGCAATAGCACTCCGATTGTCGCAGTACATCGGGATTCTGTCAAATATGTAACCATATTCTTTGAGTTGTGTTCTCATCCAAATGACTTGAGCACAACACGCGGACATGGCTACATATTCTGCTTCAGTTGAGGACAGCGATGTATAATCCTGCTTCTTCGATTGCCATGACAGCAGTTTATCACCAAGAAATTGTAGAGCTCCTGAAGTACTTTTCCGAGAATCTAAGCAACCTGCGTGATGAGCGTCTGAAAAAGCTATTAGTTCAAAACCAGAATCCTTCGGATACCAGATCCCCAAGTTAATGGTTCCCTTGATGTATTGGAGGATTCTTTTAGCCTCAGAGAGGTGAGTTTCAGTTGGTCTCGACTGATAACGGGAGCAAAGGTATACAGCAAATACAATGTCAGGCCTACTGGCTGTTAGATACATGAAAGACCCAATAATACTTTGGTATTAGGTAGGGTCAACCAATTTAGCATGCAAATCAGCATCCATTTTCTTGGTATGTGCCATTGGTGTGGCATAGGTATCACAGGTTTGCATTCCATGTTTGTTTAAAATTTCAAGGGCATATTTGGACTAACTCAAGAAAATACCACGGGGTGATTGATGACCTTGCAATCCAAGAAAGAATGTAAGTTCACCTATCATGGTCATTTCAAAATGTTTTTTCATAAGTTTTGAAAAAGCGTTTGAGTATTTTAAATGTGTTGACCCAAAGATGATGCCATCTACATAAATTTGAACGATTAAAATGTGTTCCCCGTGATATTGTATGAAAAGTGTTGGGTCGACCGAGCCTTTAGTGAAATTATTGGCAATTAGAAAGGACGATAACTCATCATACTACGCCCGAGGAGCTTGTTTGAGACCGTAGAGAGCCTTGTTCAGTTTGTAGACGTGATTAGGAAACTCTCGATCAACAAATCCTTCTGGCTGACAAACATAGACCATTTCCTTCAATTTACCATTCAGAAACGCGGTTTTAACATCCATCTGAAAGACCGTGATGTTCATGTGAGCCGCAAATGCCAGAAAAATCCGTACAGCCTCAAGTCGAGCAACTGGAGCGAAGGATTCCTCGAAATCAATACCCTATTCTTGTCTATAACCCTTAGCCACTAGACGTGACTTATTTCTGATAACCGTACCGTCAGCATCTAACTTGTTTTTCCAAATCCATTTCAGACCAATAGCATAGACCCTGTTGGTTTTTGAACCAATTCCCATACTTCAAGACGTTTAAACTGATTAAGTTCTTCTTGCATGGAGTCAATCCAGTTGTCATAAGTCATTGCTTCTTTAATGTTTTTGGGTTCAGATTGGCAAACGGTAAGTGCATAAATGCAGTGTTCACCGTCAGTCTGAAGGCGTTGTCTAGTTACGACTGGTTGATTAGGGTTGCCAATTACGTTCACAAGAGGATGGTCTTTTGTCCAACGATGTGTGGAGGGTTGATGTTGATTTACATTCTGCAGATTAAGATGATTCAAATGACTTGTAGATGATTCCGCAACATCAGAAGTAGCAGAAGCATTTGCAAAAGGGTTACAGAACGCATTTGGATCATAATCTACAAGTGGTGGTACTTCATTGTTCAGAAGATCATCAGCTGGTTCAGCGTCATTGGATGCGGTTTGTTCGGCTGTTGTTGTAGAATCAATTGGTGGTGCTTCCTCAACAGTAGTTGTTGTAGCAGGTGTATCAGGTATTGGATTTTGATCAGGTTGTACAACGGAAACATTTGATACACTTTGTGTACGTTCATCAATATCATCACTAAACAAAGGAGCAAATAGCTGTTCCATTTGACGTCGAGTTAGTTGTAAACTAGGTTCAGCTGATGATGTGGTTTGAGGGAAGTTTAAATGGTTATGACCGGGTTCCAAGCTGTTATGCTCAGAAGCCATTTATGTAAGCTCATCGAAATTGGCATGAAGCGTTTCCATAATCTCCCTTGTACGACGATTCCAGATCCGGTAACCCTTGGAGTTTTCACAATATCCTATAAATATTCCAATGTCAGCTTTGGCTTTGAGCTTTCCAAAGTCATCACGATCATTATTCGGATAATAAAGGGATCCAAATACATGAAAGTTTTTGAGATTCGGTTTACGGTTGTGGATAAGCTCATAAGGTGTTTTGTTGTGGCGCTTGGTAATCATTGAACGATTCTGAGTGTAGCATTCAGTTGACACGGCTTCAGCCCACAAGTAATCTGGAAGTTTAGCATTAATTAACATTGTTCTTGCAGCTTCCACTAACGTACGATTTCGTCTTTCAACAACGCCGTTTTGTTCTGGTGTACGTGCAATGGATGTTTGATGCTCAATTCCCACTTTCTCATAAAATGCATGAAATGTTTGATTCACAAATTCAGTTCCTTTGTCTGTTCTAATTTGTCTGACTGTGTTCCGGAGCTGAACTTGAATTTTCGTGAGAAAGGTGATGAGCATCTGTGGAGCTTGATCTTTACTTCGAAGAAAATAAACCCAAGTCCATCTTGAATAGTCATCTACAATTATCAAGATGTAGCATTTGCCATTAATCATCTGCACGCGCATTGGGCCACACAAATCCATGTGAAGAAGATGAAGCACATGCTGTGAGTTGTGTTCCACCTTTGAAGGAAAGTGAGCACGAGTGCTTTTCCCTTGTTCACAAGCTGAGCAGAGGTGATCTTTAGAATATCAGAATCTTGGGATACCTTCAATAAGTTTGTATCGAGCAAGGTTGGTTATGGTTTAAAATGTTAAATGTGAGAGACGACGGTGCCATAGCCAAGATTTTGTAGATGTTGCCTTTGAAAGTAGACAGATGGGAGATGAAGCAATCATGTCTTGCATTGAGATTGTGTAGAGACTTAATGTGCATTGACCAGACATAAGATCGTTTCCTTGTAGATCACAAATGAAACAAGTTTTCTCCCTAAAAGCAACTTCCAAATCTCCATCACAGAATTGACCGACTGAAAAGAGATTGTGACAGAGACCTTCCACATAATAAACTCTGCTAATTTCGATGTTACCATTGATGTAATCTCTGTAGCCCATAATAGCTATGAAGTGATCATTCCCGAACGTGACAGTGCCAATGAACTTTGAAATAAAGTTTGATAACAGTTTGAGATTACCTGTCATGTGCCGGGAACATTCGCTATCAACAACCCAGAGGATGATCTGTATCACCTGCATTACACACAGACGACACAGATGGAATAGAAGTAGATGTGGAACCCGAAGAGTTAGAGGGTTCCGATGCAGATATAGATGAAACACACATGTTCATGATTTTAGGTATCCATGTAAACCCAAGTGTATTATGTAACCATTTCTGCCATCTCCAACTAGTCTTAGCTTTGGTCTTAGTGAATGCACTAGGTGATAAGTTCTTCCTAGGAGGTGAAGTGGGTTCTAAGGGTACATCAATGATTAAAGCATGAGCACTAGAAGGCGGTTTACCTAGCACAGACTTAGAAGCAGTAGTGGGCCTAGAGTTATTCTGTTTTCTATTGTTCCGCTTACGAGATAAGATAGTCGTAGCAACACATTTGTCATGACAACTAGAAAATATACTTTTATGACATCCAACACAAGAAGCTTCAAACTTAACATTTAAATTACTTAACGGTTCAGCATTCATTACAACACTTTTTCCATTACATTTGTCAGATGCAATATCTAAAGTGGGTGCAACTTGAGTTTTATTCAAAGTCCTAAGGTGTTCTTCTACTTCAGCATTCTTTATTGTTCTTTTCTTACGTCGCAACTTCCTATTCTTCCTTGTACTGCTCCTAGACTGTGAAGTGCAGGCGTTGGGAAAAGAGGCAACTATTCCTATTTCAGTAGAGGGAAGCACATTAGATTCTTGTGGTTTGTCATGAGATATTCTAGAGTCAGTTTGAATCTGTTTAGGTGTAGTTACTACAATGTTACTATCCCTATCTTTCTTAAGTATCACCAACTCTGCCTTTAGATCATGGATTTTGTGTAACAAATCTAGATTTTCAGAACGAGTGAGTCCGTCTCGTCGTAAAACATCTTTGGTATATGCCAGATGATTATCAACAGCTTTTGACGCTTGAGCACGAGTCTTTTTGAGTAAATCAAATATGACACTATATTCCTTTTTCACTTTTGAAATTTCTTGTTCATATTTTGAGATTTGACACTTCAAAGACACATTTTGGTTATCCAGTTGCTCAAGTTTTGGACAAAGAGTTTTGGTATGCAACTGGTTGATTTTGTTTTGCAAAGCGAGTTCACGATTATGACAATCTTTTTGACACCATTGAAGACGATGTTTTGCATTTGAAAGTTCGTTTAACAATCGTTCATTTTCAACTTTTAAAGACTTGATTTGTGACACAGTATCAGTATTCTCAACATTTTCAACAGAATCAACAGAATCAGTAGTGATAAAATCAAATGCATATGCAACAGAATGTAATAACACAACATTATGGATATCAGCAGAGATAACATCTTCCAATAGTCGATCAACAACTTTTCGTAACATTTTCTTTTTACGTTTTGTATTTGAAATCGATGTTTCTGTTTGTTCGAAAACTCTTTTCATAAGTCCAACTCCTTGTGAAAGTCCCTTTCCCAATAGATAGCACAAATTTTCAAATTTCGGACATGAGGTAAAATTCTTTTCTGAATAATATCTCTTTGTGCACACGCAAGAGGCGATTGAAAATGTTCAACTTTTATTTCAAAATGAAATTCAATTTCACGTTCCAAAAGTTTGATGTCCGAAATGAATGTTTCAAAATATTTTATAACTTTACATTTTTCGGCTAATGGCTTTATTTCACTGAGTGAAGGTAAAGGACCATTAATTTGTACAGTATTGGAAAGGGGACCCTCAGAAGTAGGTGTGATAACCCAACGTGTGTTAGAAAAATTCTGTTGTGTGACAAAAGTAACGGCTTTTGAATAGTTAAATGGTTTGTTATAAACAACATTTTCCATTTTTGACCGACTCTTTTCATCTGCATCAAATTCCTCTTGACGATTATATTCAACAACACTCATGATGAAATCATCAATTCTATGTTCTGCACTATAAACTTTGGTTTGTAATCAGCAAGATTCGGACCATATTCATTTGGATTTGGTTTAAAAGTAAAATTTTGAATCGTTGTGATTGATTCACCATGTTTATAAACAACATTTCGAAACTCCTTGATTTTGTTTTGTAAGTCGACAATTTCTTCAAGATAGTCATCTATTCGTTTCGTGGAATGCTTTTTGTACTCAAAGAACTGTTTTTGACAAGTTAACAGCTCAGACTTGGCTTTTTGAGTTTCCAAAGTAAGAGCATTAAGTTGTTGTTTATGATCATATTTCAGTTGTTCTATTTGAGACAACAAGGCATTCTTTGATGCGACTAGATCACGTATCTGTCGTTCTAATGATTTTTCGTTTTGGTAAGATTTAGCAAAAGCGACTTCAAAACCTTGTTCACGTTTTTCTTGAGTTTTAAAAACGTTGAGTTGCCTTTTTAAGCATTCAATATCCCTGGTTAACAGTGCATTTTTATTTTTTAATTGTTGATTGTGTTCACAACATTGTTCCATTCGGGATTGTTGGTCATTAAGTAAGAGGTCAATATCTGGATTAGGCAAAGGTTCAGCGTGTTCAACATGAGTCTCAACATGATCATTATTCAGATCCTCAAGTATAACCACGGAGTTAACTTGATTATCAATGGTAACCAGGAGGTCATCTTGATCGTCAAATGTAACTACTGGATCTAGTTGAGTATCATCAGAATGAGATGTGGACGGCTCATGTTGAACATATTGAGCCTCGTCGGATTCAGATGTTGGCCGAGATATCAAATCAGTGATTAATATGGTTTGATCCGGTACCTGAGACAAGCCGTCAGTGTCATACACTGGGCCTGTGTCACTCATGTGGAGTTCGTGCATGTTTGCCATAAAAATAACTGTTGCATTAGCCTGCAAGTCCTCCATATCATCATCTGAGTCTGCATCTGCCATAAAACTCTATTCTTTGTTTGTGAGGGTTCCACCAGCTTCATCCTTAAGAGCCAAAAGTATAGCCTCTTTGTGATAAGCACTGCCTCTAGTCCTCGGCTTTGGGCATGCATTAGCCAGGTGACCCTTCTCATAGTTATAGCAACGAAGACCATTAATCCCATTCTGAGCATTACCCTGTTCAACCACTTGGGCCCTTTGTTGTTGTGGAGCACCCATGTTATTCCTTCCCATTGGATTAAACCCTTAACCACTGCCCATCTGACGAACATTACCTCGATTCTGAACTTCAACACGTCCATTGTTAACAACAGCCTGATTCCTTGTGTTGGATGAGGTACAAATGCGATTGTTGGATTTGTTTGAGTATCGGCCGAAGGCTCTAGCAATCATGACAAACCCTTGCGGCAATGCATCGAAAGCTTCTGTATCCTCATTAGATTCACTGTAAAGTGCTTGATCATTGTTGTTGTTGTATGGAACCAATTGAGTTTCTTGAGATTGGTGTTGTGACGGATCATAAGGTGTTATCTTAGTAGATGGTTGAGCAACGGGTTGTGCAGGATTTGTGAATACAGTTTGTAAGGTCGGGAATTGAGGATAACAAGCTTGAGCCCACAATGCTAATTGTTGATTATCCGGAAGTGGAGGTGAAACTGGTTGTCCACGGATAACCCTTTCTTTGTCAACTTCTTTTTGGTGGGGCTTCAAATAGTCGCACAATAATCCGTATGTAGCATGATGAAGATTCTTAGCTTGACGGATGAAAATGACATACTTTTCCTAATCAGGACCAAGACTACTCAGGAACTTAGTGTTGACTGCTATTCTTGGCATGATGATGTTGTGTTTGTCCAAGTCATTGATGATGTCTAAGAAGCGATGATGATATGACTCTAATGTCTCTCCGGGTTCAATCATGAAGTGTTCATAAGCCAAGTAGGTTTTGGATTCCATGTCTTCTTGATTGAGTTCAGTGCCTTCCATGAGAAGATGAATATGTTCCCACATTGCTTTAGCAGTCTTTTGAGCATCAACACTGCGAAGGATTGGATTGGGTAATCCCAAAAGGATGTATTACACTGCTAGTTCATCGGCTTCAAAATGTATAAGTTCATCAGCAGTGAGGTCATTAAGACTTGCAATGTTGGTGACATCACCTCTTGGTGGATTGGTATTTGGATCTCCGGGTGTAACGACAGTAGGCATCTGAAATGGACCTTCCATGATGACCTTCTTCAAGAACTTTCCATGTGGCTTCTTTAGATCACAGAACCTAAAAGAACCTTATCACCCATTGATCATAGTTTCCGGGAGTGAGCATTGGAGGTCGATCAAGTGATCCAGCTTCATGTATGGATTGTTAGCTACTTAGAGCTTCACACATCTTTCCAAACCAAGACGGTTTCTTCATAGTATTCCTGGACGGATGTTGATTGTGAATGTTTGTGTAAGGTTGTACTTGAAGACTAGGGGGTGGTTGAATCATTTGTGGTTGAATTGCTCCTTGAGGAAATTGTTGTTGAAATTGTAGTTGTTGTTGTAGTTGTTGATAAAATTGTTGTTCTTGATTAAGTTGTTGTTGTTGTTGTTGTTGTTGAGGATACACATTAGGGAAGTAGTTAGAGTATGGTGGTTGAGACATCTTGAAACTTGTGTTGTAAAATGGATCTTTGTAATCGAGTGAAACTTTGTTGATGAAGTATCCTTATGCGTAGAAACCAAGTTTAGGCAAAGAAAACCTTAGGCGTAAAAACACCAACTTACGCGTAAGAGGTGAACTTACGCGTAGGATTAGCTTACGCGTAGGGTTAAGTAAACCTTAGCTTATGCGTAGACTAAGAACTTAGAAGTAGAATGCTTATGCGTAAGATTTGCTTATGCGTAAGACAAGGCTTAGGTGTAAGAAAATGCTTAGGCGTAAAGATTCTACGCGTAAGTGTTAGCTTAGGCGTAAAACTAGGGTTTTGCCCAAAAAATCCTTTACACTTATTCCAGTGCAAAAGATATCCAAAGTCGAAGTGTTTCCAGGCTTATCCAAGCAAGAAAACACTGAGTAAACCAAGAACACTGAAGATCAAACCTTGAAGAACTTACGCGTAAACTTAGGGTTTACTTATGCGTAAGAATTAACCAAAACTGATTTTCTACCCAAAGTGTTTCGAAACCTGATTTTTGTGATGAAACAGATTCAATATCACCAAAATAACACAAGAGTGTGAAACTTGTAAACTTTTTGCCAAAAACTTAAACTTTAACACTAAATAACCTTTAAAGTACAAGAATATTGGATTTTAAAGTGTAAAAATGCAAGCTTTTGAACGTATGAAGATTGTATACCGAGACTTACGCGTAAAGCACAATAACGTCAAAAACAAAATATTTTCACCCAACTATTTGGCGAATGATACCACTGTTAGGTTCCCATATTTGTAACACAAGCATCAATATAAGAAATGAGATAGGAGAGTGATCGGTTGAACAAGACACAAACACACGCGTATGAAATAAAGAAAGTTTATGCGTAGGATATGAAGTGAAATGAACAACCAACCTTTAAGAGAAGGTTTACAAGATTATTTATAGGAGGGAACTAGGGCAACACACCAAGTTCCCATCCTTTACTTATTGGTCTTTGCATAGGCTCATGGGCTTTCTACATGAGCCTAGCCTTGATTACTAACATAAAAGCCATAATTAAGCTAACTATTACATATTAATTACTAACACTTGAATTCTAGTTTAGGAGTGATTCCAACAAAAATATCACATTAAAAACCGAGTGGGGACTATATTCATATCATCACACGAGTGGGGACCAGTAACCATGAATCAATTGTTGATGAATTGGGTTACGTCCAATTTAAAAAAATATTTTGTTATAGATCAGTACACGCCCAACATCGTGCAATCAAAAATAAATACGTAGATCCCATCTTGAATAAAAAACCACCGATTAGAATATACATACCAGTATTAAACATTGATCCATCTTTTCTCCATAAATCATACCATCATCAGATCTGCTGCAAAACTGCTTCAAAAAATTCCTTTTTCTTGCTGCCTCTTTTCGACTGCCACCATAGATGAATTAGGGTATAAACCCTAAATACATGAAAACCTTATAAACCCTAGATCGAGAGCCACGAGGCTCTGATACCAATTGTAGAATCCAACATCCGGACTCAACTAGAGTATGAGTAACATTGATTGATTGGATGCATAGCAGAATAGAATAACACAATCAACATTACTAATAAGGTTTTCTTTATTAATTGAAACAAAGAAACTACTACAACTATTATACACACGCTATAATCGTGTGTCTAGACTCTCATTAGGAGATGTCTTCTATGAAAATAAATGAAAGGGATGCCTGTAACCTAGACGCCTACCCTCTTTATATACTAGAGGGAGGTCACAAAAACCCTAATCTTAGCTTACTAGAAAAGCTAAGCTAACTATTACATATTAGGCCCTCATTGTTTCTTCTTTCTTCATTCTTGCTCGTAGTTTTGTAATCTTTAAATCTGCAATTCCCAACAGTGTTCGAGGATTATGAAGATGGGATTAGTAGCAACGAAAAGCCTCCAGCAGCTAAGGAAATGTTTAGTCCAACACGCTGTCCTAAGCTACATGCAGAAATCGATGCTCGACACGCCGAAATGCTTAGAGCAAAGAATAGAGAAGTTTGTGAAATAATCAAGGAACAACTTCAACACAAAAGACTAAATGGTGACTTCATGAAATTGTATTCTGAATATCAATGCAAGATGGGAGTACAAGGTGAACTTTTAAATAAAGTTTGGAAAAATTGTGTAAGGACATGTAGTCCAGGCACCAAAGCTTGGTACCATCACAGGAATGAAAAGGAGGAAGAGGAAAGTTGTGAAAAATTAAAAATACTTTACGATCCTCTTAGACTAATAATTGAAACATATTAAGTCAAGAAGTTCAAAATTGAAGAAGAAGCAACCTTCCACCTCGTCAAGATGTGTAAGACAAAAGAAGTGGCTATTGGCGAGAAGAATATGAAAATCATGAAAAAGGGTATTAGAGAAGAGATAGACGCGACTGTACGTTTCCATAAGACACCATCATAAAATCCCATGGTTTGAGTTTAATTTAAAGACTCGTTAATAAACAAAAGTGCTCTTTTGGGAGACAACCCAAATTATCCTTTTTCTTTCCTTTTTATTAGTATTGTTTGGTTTGGTTTGTTTTGTTATGACTTTTTGCAGGATTGGAGAAAGAAGGATGGCTTTGAAATGCACCATGGAGTCTTTCACTCTTGGAATTTGTCTTAGAGAGTTTCTACGGCGTAACTTAATGCTATGGTTACGCCGTAACCATCGTCAGATATCTGCAGTTTGTCAGGTGCAATTACTTATGGCATAACTTAGTCATGAGTTTACGCCGTAACTTTCTCCTGTACCAGAAAATTTTACTTTTTTAATAACAAACATACTTTAACCTTGTATTAGTTTTTAATGAACTTTGTGGGTGTATTCCCTGTAAACCCTCACGAGACTTCACTCGTCCACTCCGGACATCGAGTGGTTCAAAAGGCTTGTTGCATACGCTAAATGCAACCGTGATTCCTATGAAAGTGAGTTAGGTTTCTTTATTTTGTTTTTATTTTTACTTTTAGATGTATGCTTGTGGGTAGTAATGTGATTTTAGGGATTTGGGGTATGCTCAATAGGTGAAGCGAAGACATGTTTTCTCAAACATAATCCTTCTATCATTTTCAAGAGCAAATTTCAAGGGATTTCTCGTTCTAATTCTACTTTTCTCCTTTATTATTGCATGTTTACATACAAAGAGACTTTGTGCATTTCAAGTAGGGAGACGGGAGTAGAATTACATCCTGAACTTTATTTTGCCCATTTTTTCTAGTTTATGTTAAAACATTGTGCCATTTTTTTTAAAAAAAATGACATGTTTTTCTTAACCTAACTAGAATAGACTTTAGCCGAGCGCACTATAACCTTTTATTTCTTTGGTGAGATTTAAACCTTTTCGTTTTCCCATATTACTCAAATCCACCAAATATTGAGTGTACCGGTAGTTTGTAAACTTTAGAACTTGGCTTTTACATCATTCCGAGACCATAGACAAGTAGTGTGTCAAGTTAGCTTAATACATTTGGGAGGGACATTTTGAAAAGGAAATATTTAGGATTTACACCAAATAGCCCATATGTGTTTACTTGTGTGTGTTTATCGATTAGTCACTGTTAGGTCACCATAAGTTAACACAAGCATGAAGATGATAGAAATACGGTGAGAAGGGATGGTTGCACACACAAACACACTAGACAATAAGAAAGGTTATGCGTATGGTATTATGAGTGAACAACACTTCTCAAATGAGAAGTAAACAAGTATTTATAAGGGAAGGGAGCTAGGGCAACACATCTAGTCCCTTCCTTGCCTAATGGGCCTTAGCATGGGCTTATGGGCTTTCCACATAAGTCATGCCTTAATTACTAACATAAAATCCATATAAATGCAACCTATTACATATAAATGACTAACACTTCATAATAATGTTTAGGACCGTTTGCAACAATCTCCCCCTAAGTGATAGTTATGATGTAATAGCAGTTTCTCGACGTCTTCTAGCATTCTTCTTTCTTGTGAGTAGAGATGCTTTTGATTCCTACAGTCTCCCCTTGTGTGGGATCTTGTTTCTTATGAAGTTTTCAGCTTTAACGTCGTTGTAATATTTGTTCTTTGTTCTTTGTTCTGTTTGTGGATGATGTGATTGTATGTTTTTGTCTGCATCTGGTCAGCTTCGTTGCTCAGGTGTCTCCACGTCTTTTTCCAACATGCTCACACGTCTTTTGACTTTGATTCCACTTGTGGTGTAGTTCTCTAGTCTTTAAACTTTGTAGATTCTTTGGCTTTGATGAAGAATCACCTTGACTTTTGAGTTACCTTTTGAGAGAACTTCATGTGTGTTGTTGTTGGTATGAGCATGAAGAGAATCAGCACGATCTTTCCCCCCAGGAGCATCCATCAGCAGCTGCATAAATTTGGTTAGTGATAAGCACCAATCGATCATTGTGGACTTTTCTTAAAGAATTGACCACTACGATTTTTTTACTTATGAATGTCTTGATTCCATTCACATTGGTCGGGCAAATCAGCCGTCCGAATCCCGTGGACGGACAGTTGGCATTACATTGAACGAGTTCAAGTAATGACCCATATCTACAGGACTCGATTCTTGAAAGGAATCTCCTTAGCGGGATTTCCAGCACTTACAAGTTCGAACTTCGAGGGTGTTAACAGCATAGTGTGAAAACACATTTCTTATTCTAGCAAAGGCTGTTACTGAACTGGAGGCCTTCAAGTAGGCTAACACGATGTACCAAAGTACATCTACAGTTCAGGTGAGTCGCTGAGGTACACCAAAGCAACACCTCAGGACTGTAGACCGTTTGAGACAAAACTAACCATAACCCTGATAACGCTACACGCGTCGTTCGGGGTCAAAGGAACTTCCTTTTCTTCGAGCAAGTTTTATAACACCCTAGGTAGTGAACCTAATCGTTGTAGTGTAGTATTAGGGTAAGCCACGGGTATTGATATCGTTCTCTAGGGAACAAAAATGCTAGTGAGAAGTTACTACGCTAAGGTTGGGGTTGAGGAAGATCATTTTTTATCTTTTTATATTTTTTAGGAAATGGAAAGGTACGAATCTCGGGGTTTGGATTTGGGGGTTGGTATTTCTACCGATTACTCTACTATTCTAATTATCTATGCTAAGGTGAGGATAGTCTATGTCTATTATTGTGTGCTAGTATGATAGTTAAAGATGTGTTTACCTAGATGCTACTACTCCCTAGTTATCTCCTATTGATGGGTGAATTGTCACGTCCTTATTCTTAACGCGTTGTGTTTTCTAAGGTCGTAAGGTGTGCATTCCATAACTCTTTGAAGTCACCTTTAAGTGTAGTAAACGAAATCCACTAAGTCATTCATAAACTAACTTTGAGGTTATCTTTGGGTTTAGTAAACGAAATCCACTAAGTCATTCATAAACTATCAAAGATTTATCAAGTATTAAACACAACGATAGCCTAGTCGCACTCCTAAGCCAATTACAATTCAGATAAGAGACAACCTAACAATAATTAACAACTAGGTTTCATATATCTAAGCAAACACACAAGTAATTTAGCCGGACATGGTAAACATGCAAGCATACACACAATCAATCAAACATAGGATAGACATAATGATAAATTGAATATATGGATTAAGATATAATCAACAAACCATTACAAGATGTTTTTGGAGTGATTAAAACCTTCAAAGTTGCTGGAAAAACACCTCTCTAAACCCTGAAATCGGAGTTAGGGTTTTTTAGCCTCCAAAACGTGAAGTTATAATGTTCTATTTATAGGCAGATTTTTTGTCGGCAAAGAGTGACAGCGTCACACCTAAAGAGTGACGGCGTCACGACCACTTTTTCACCAAACTGTAGATTTTCTCGTTCCGGTCGCGTGAGCTTTTGAATCACCTAAATCCGAGTTCGTATGCAAAAGCTATGGCCAAAACAGTATCAGCTACTTCGCGCGCATGTTGCAGCTTGTGACGGCGTCACCTTATGGTTGTGACGCCTTCGGATTCATCTTCTGACGCCATCTGGATCAAATCTAGGGCGTCTGAGTTGTGATGCCCTACTCTTTTAAAGCCTGACACCGTCACTTGAAAATAAGAAATTTGGCTTCTGTGCCGTCACAAAATGCTCCGACGGCGTCGCAGTTAAGCAGTGACGCCGTCACCTTGTATTTTAGCAGCTTGAGTGTCTTGATTCTTGACTTTGGCCATTTTCTTCGTATATCCGCGCCTTTTCGTCCAAATAAGTGCCATTACAGCAATTTGCCTTCAAGAGACCTAAAAAGTGAAAAGGAACGATATTAAGTAATAACGGATACAAAAGTGATCAAATAAGGGCCTAAACGACCCCTCAAAAAGGTACATTTTAAAACCTTATCAAATATCCCTACACTTGGTATTTGCTTGACCTCAAGCAAATGTGCTTTTAGCCAATTAATTTATAAGTTAGGGGTCATGAAGCATTAGTTTAAAACAGTCCACAACACATATAAGCCCCGCAAAAGTCATAACAAGCACGGAAATTACATACTAGCACCTCACATGGGGTGTTTGGATACTCACATCTCTCTCGGGTGTATATGAAATATAACAAGTTGGAAATGGAAGATAAACACTCATTAACCGGTCCTAGTACATAGATTACCATAGGCATGAGAATAGATCAAACCTTCATCGCTTTGGCGTAAGCACCTAGGAAAGACTATCAAAGAGGTCTTTAAAGGGTTGTAATGTTAGGCTTACGGTAGGGAAACAAAGGGTTTGGTGGGATAGGCTATTTAGTGGTGGCAAGTAAAAAATCTTATTGTTACAAGCATACGAAGAATGGCGTTGCTAAGCCAAGACTCGACACTCTAAACTCTAGATAACTGAAACAAACAAACATAAATTTAAAGGATAGATGTAGGATGGTAGCCCGTATGTTTTTTTTTTTTTTTTTTTTTTTTTTTTTTTTTTTTTTTTTTTACACTCTATTTTTTTTTCATACACTTTTACTCTACCATCCTCTACGGTAACATCAAAATGATGGGGATTTATAGGCACATCCCTACACTTGAGTTTTTTATTACTCTAACACTAATTTGACCCGAATTGAAAAGATCAAAACACTTGGGGTACGTTATTACGCAAATAAGGGAATTTAACGTTCCCTTCCAGTCATTTCATAAACTTTAACTTTTTCCCATGAGTCCCAATCGTCCCAAAACTGTGTACAAAGGATATGACTCGACTTAGCAACTCATGCAAGCAATTAGATAATTGAACTAAGGGTTTGGGGTGATAACAATAATGCACTAAAAGTGAGTGCATACAAAGTAGGCTAAGGCGATTTGGGTGTACATTTGGGGGTGGGGTGTAAACAATGCTCTTCATTGATATTCCAGAAAAACCGAAACATCACGAGAACCGCGAAAAGGATAGGCTCTGAGGGGTTAACTAGGGGTATCGTGTACTAAAGATGAGTACTACGCAAAGGTGTGGGGAAATTACTTAACCGATGTGGAAAAGTAATTATATTACGGGTATCAAACAAGGGTTATCCTAATGCCTCTTATCATTTAGTTATTCCTAACTACACAAGTGTAGTCTTACTAGCGATCTCGGGATGCATCACAAAACAAGTTCTAGAATCTAATATACTACCGGTTCACACTCTAAGCATTAAAGATGAATGCTTTAATTCCTACTAATCTAAGGGTGATCCTCACAGTTTGGGTGGAATTTAGGTGGTAAAGGGTTTTTTTGTGCTAGTCATATAACTTCCTATCCATGAGACGCTTTTGTTAAGACTAATGGCCCACTCCTATATGTTATGAAAAATTTTAAATTTGGTGCCAAAATTACCCTAACCGACATTTTCTCATGGTTTATTACACAAATGCAATTGGACAAAGCAAATATTCAAGGATAAGCATAGTTTCAAAGTTCCCGTTTTATTTTCCCTCCCTACACTTAAACTGAACATTGTCCCCAATGTTCCCCGAAAGTATCAAAGTTATGATAATGGAAGGTAATTAAAAACGAAAGAAACTAATACTCCCCTGATTAGCTCGGTAGGATCCGTGTGAAGTAGTGGTTAAATCTTTCCCAAGAAGAATGTATGCGTGAAAAGCTCCTTCCAATCTTATGTTTCTTCTTCTTGATAAATAAAACCTGCACACTTTAAGAAAACAGACAACCCAAAGCATTAAACCGAACAAAGAAAAATCACAGCAAGATGTAATTCCAGACTTAAATAAGATATAATGCTTGTGGAATGGATGTTTACAGATTTTCTAGAAAATTAAGACCTGGAAAATTCCAAAAATTTATAAGTAGTACAGAAAACGAGAAAAAAGAAGTAAGTTGTTTCTGCTTCTCCTGACGCCGTCAGGTTGCGACCCTGACGCCGTCAGGTTATCATGACAGAAACTGGTCTGCGATTTTCTGGAAAAAATTCTGGAAAACTTTTATCTTTAAAATCTGGAAAAATCTTCTGCAAAACATCCATTATGACTCGATACAAGCATTTGACTTGAACAAATACACATGTATATCTTTTAATTAATTGCAATTCTCATGTTTACGTTTCTTTTGAAAACGTGTGTAATCCTCCCTACACTTATCCTTTATGTAAAATACCTTTATATGTAATTAAGACAAGGTTAAAAACAAAATAAAGCATTTTTACAAATTTAAACATGAGAATAGACAATCAATAAAAGATATATGACACAAACAAGCAAACAATTAAGCATGGGTTGCCTCTCACGAAGCGCTTTTCTTTATTTATGAGTCTTGTAGCTAGACTCGAAGTCGTGCCCCTACGTGACTTCATTGCCGTCCTTCTTTTCTTCCACTAAGCCTTCATCATAAGGTTGTAGACGTTGTATGCTCACCATGAATTCTCTTCCAACATCGTCTATTATGATAACGGTTTTATTTTTTAGATTAGTTTCTTTCAACGTATAAGGTCCAAACCATCTTGGCTTATTCCTTCCCCATAATGCTTTTATTCTTGATTTATATAAAAGAACCTTTTCTCCATTCAAAAATTCCTTAGGGTTCTTTTGAGTTTGTGGTATTGTGGTATAGCTATTTCCTAACTTTTTTTCACGTTTCCACAATGTCGCATTTAACCCTTGAACCATGAATTCTCTAAGCCCCTTTTCCCATTCAGCCATTTTCTTCTTAACCGCATTATTGGACACCTGCGAATTCTTTTCTTTTACCTTATCCATAATCTTCAGAGGATATCTCGGAACAATAGGTATCCTAACTTGTCCTTTTCCACTTTTGAGTATCATAATCCATTCACCGCATTTGATGGTTGCCTTGGCGGTGGTCAGGAAAGGTGTTCCCAGGATTAATAGCAGGTTTTTATCTTCCTCAATGTCTACAATTGCGAAGTCCACCGGATAGACAATATTGGCAACCTCAATTAAGACATCCTCCGCTATTCCTATGGGATAAACATATGAATGATTTGCTAAGGAAAGTCTAAGATTGGTCTTGGCCGGTTCCTCCTTAGTCAACTTATTATAGACTGACAGCGGCATTATGTTTACATCGGATCCCTGGTCGGCCAAGGAATTTAGGTTCTCTAAGTCACCTATGCTACACGGAATTACAAAGTTCCCAGAGATCTCTTGCTTCTTAGTTACTGGCATTCTCAGAATCGACTCATATATAGGTCCCATAGGCATGGTGTCATACTCTTCCTCTCCTATTTCACCTAAGAGGGCTTTCCTAAGAACATCATTGCACCTAAAGTTTTTTTTCTTGGTTAACGATTGTTTTCTTATTGATCTCATGCTTAAGGTAATGCTTGATGAATTTGGGTTCATCATCAGTCCGAGCCTCATTCTTATCCTTACTATCCTTGCTTCTCTCAGGCTCCTTCTTCTCAACTGCTCCATCCTCATCGGAAGCAATGGAAATGGCGTTAACAGACAAAGTGGGGGTGGCGTGCTCATCGTTCCTCACTAGCACCTTCTCGAGAATCTTCGTCTTAGTGTACTCTTTCACTAAGTCCACCATCTCTGCCATTTTTTCCTGTATTTCATCCCTTTGTCCATTGAAGGTTTTTAAGAGGGTTTCGAGCTTGGTTGTCATCTCGCTTTGTCGTTGCTTGACATCGGCTTCAAGTTGTGTCAATCGAGCTTCTTGAGATGACATGAATTTGGACACCATTCCCTCAAGACTAGTGGAAGTTTCGGTGTTTGGAGGGTTGTTGTAGGATTTTCCTAAGTTATTAGGCTCGCGCTTAGGAGTCTCGTAGGAGCTCATTAGGAATTTGACTTGATCTTCAAGTTCGAGCATCCTACAATTGGAAGGTTGTGAGTCAACGGGAGGCAAAGAGACTGCCTTATCAGTTTTAGACAACTCACGGGGGTCATTCCAACATTCGTTTTCATAGAGGGCAAGGTCCTCTATTATACCCCACGATTCTTCCACGGTGAGTTTACTAAGTTTTCCACCGGCCGCATGGTCAATGGATCGCTTAGTGGGGAAATTGACATGATCATAGAAGATTTGGACTTGAAGCCAAAGATCAATGCCGTGATGAGGGACTTTATGAAGTACGTCCTTGAATCGAGTCCATGCTTCGTAGAGAGATTCACCTTGACGTTGTTGGAACATCAAGATGTCATTCCTAAGCTTAGTGGTTCTCCCCGGTGGGAAAAATTGAGCAAGGAAGCGAGAGGTGAGATCATCCCAACTTGAGATGGAGCCGGCGGGAAGTCGCTCAAGCCAATTACTAGCTTGGTCCTGTAGAGAGAATTGGAAGAGACGCAGACACGTGGTCTCCCGAGTAGTAGCATCAAGGTCGATGGAATCGAAAATTTTAAGGAAATCCTTAAGATGCTGATTAGGATCTTCGGAACAAAGTCCATGGAATGCACATCCGTTTTGCACCAACCGGATGGTGTCAGATCGCAGGGCCGTAGTTTGGGCTTGATCAGGAAGCTCAATGGTGTTCCTATAGCCTAGGTGGCTTGGTCTCGAGTATTCACCAAGAGTACGGGCTCTTGGCGGGTCATTTGGTGGTAGGTTGATGAATGGTGGTTGGTTATCACCTTCCATGATGAAAAGTGATGGGGTTACGAACAAAGGTCACGAAGAAGGGGGATAGACTATGAGAAAGCTAAAAATGAGAAAAATTTACTTGATAGGAATCAAGAAAAGAAACCTAAACGACGTGGACTACTAACTAGCTATTCTATTCCCCTGCAGCGGCGCCAAAAACTTGATAACGCTACACGCGTCGTTCGGGGTCAAAGGAACTTCCTTTTCTTCGAGCAAGTTTTATAACACCCTAGGCAGTGAACCTAATCGTTGTAGTGTAGTATTAGGGTAAGCCACGGGTATTGATATCGTTCTCTAGGGGAATAGGAATGCTAGTGAGAAGTTACTACGCTAAGGTTGGGGTTGAGGAAGATTATTTTTTTATCTTTTTATATTTTTTAGGAAAGGGAAAGGTACGAATCTCGGGGTTTGGATTTGGGGGTTGGTATTTCTACCGATTACTCTACTATTCTAATTATCTATGCTAAGGTGAGGATAGTCTATGTCTATTGTTGTGTGCTTGTATGATAGTTAAAGATGTGTTTACCTAGATGCTACTACTCCCTAGTTATCTCCTATTGATGGTTGAATTGTCACGTCCTTATTCTTAACGCGTTGTGTTTTCTAAGGTCGTAAGATGTGCATTCCCTAACTCTTTGAAGTCACCTTTAAGTGTAGTAAACGAAATCCACTAAGTCATTCATAAACTAATTTTTAGGTTATCTTTGGGTTTAGTAAACGAAATCCACTAAGTCATTCATAAACTATCAAAGATTTATAAAGTATTAAACACAACGATAGCCTAGTCGCACTCCTAAGCCAATTACAATTAAGATAAGAGACAACCTAACAATAATTAACAACTAGGTTTCATATATCTAAGCAAACACACAAGTAATTTAGCCGGACATGGTAAACATGCAAGCATACACACAATCAATCAAACATAGGATAGACATAATGATAAATTAAATATATGGATTAAGATATAATCAACAAATCATTACAAGATGTTTTTGGAGTGATTAAAACCTTCAAAGTTGCTGTAAAAACACCTCTCTAAACCCTGGAATCGGAGTTAGGGTTTTTTAGCCTCCAAAAAGTGAAGTTATAATGTTCTATTTATAGGCAGATTTTCTATCGGCAAAGAGTGATGGCGTCACACCTAAAGAGTGACGGCATCACGACCAGTTTTTCATCAAACTGTAGATTTTCTCGTTCCGGTCGCGTGGGCTTTTGAATCACCTAAATCCGAGTTCGTATGCAAAAGTTATGGCCAAAACAGTATCAGCTACTTTGCGCGCATATTGCAGCTTGTGACGCCATCGGCTTCATCTTCTGACGCCGTCTGGATCAAATCTAGGGCGTCTGAGTTGTGATGCCCTACTCTTTTAAAGCCTGACACCGTCATTTGAAAATAAGAAATTTGGCTTCTGTGCCGTCACAAAATGCTCCGACGGCGTCGCAGTTAAGCAGTGACGCCGTCACCTTGTATCTTAGCAGCTTGAGTGTCTTAATTCTTGACTTTGGCCATTTTCTTCGTATATCCGCGCCTTTTCGTCCAAATAAGTGCCATTACAGCAATTTGCCTTCAAGAGACCTAAAAAGTGAAAAAGAACGATATTAAGTAATAACGGATACAAAAGTGATCAAATAAGGGCTTAAACGACCCCTCAAAAAGCTACATTTTAAAACCTTATCAAACCCACAAGGAGTTACCAAAGTGACATGCTGTCAGGATTGTTTGATGTTGACCCTGGCAGTTTCCATTCAATTACTGAGGATCACAGTTGTTAATCCCCTCAAAAATGTTCTCGGCAGATTGCTAGGATCTGCGAAGGACTCTAGAATATGTCACTTGCGTCATTATTATTGAACGACAAGTGAAGAAAGTTCAAGTGTTCCTAAGAGATCTTTTGATGAATCTCGTGGCTCTAGACTCAATAATGCGGGGTTTTTCCTGAGCGGAGACTAGGGAAAGGGTCTCCTTCTTCAATACCAACAATCTCTAGGAGAGAGTCGATAGATTACGTAGGGTTCCCTGTGAGAATGAAACAAGCTTCTGTTGAAAGAAACTTGAGTGGCTAAGAAGGTTTAGTGCAGTGCGTCACTAGGTCCATGACGACTTTATCTTCAATATCGGTGTCATCTAGTGACAGCCAGTAGCATATGAATTGAACCCGGTGTCTGCCCTAAGTTGAATAATTTGGAGGGCTATTTCTTTTCACCCTTTTCTTTACTTTTCTTTTTAATTCTTCAACTCCTTCTTTCCCCGATTCTCATTTTCTCCTTTTTATAATCATACCTAAGGACTTCTAAATACTAACTATTGGTGGTGTCCTTGGGTAAATCCCTCCGGCTCTGGTGGATCATAGGACGTTTATCCCTAAACTTAGTCACCTTATAACTCTATGACTATCCTATGTTGCCATAAAAAACCATTTTCATGAATATCTCTCAAAGTGTTTATGAATGAAAACATGTTTGTAACACTTCGAGAGTTTTGCATTTTCAGAAATACTCCCCCTCCACATGTGCTTAGGAGTTTTGACGGAAATCTGCACAGTGAGGGTAGAGCGCGCACTTTTGAATTGATCATCTCAAGATAGACAATTCCCCGCGAGACACGGTTACATCACTGACTAGGTCAGCTTGAATTTTTAAACACTCCTTGGTGAGGAGGTTTGACCCGTCAAGGTTCATGTCTACCAAGAGTTTCTCGGATGGTACATTCTAGTATGACTAGTCCTTTGCAAGACACGTTTACATCACTAGCGAACTAGTTTGAAATTATTACCCGTCCCGGACAAGTCTTTTCGAGTTACGAAATTTAAGAGCTCGTCAATTCAATGGTTAAGTCTATATACACTTAGATTCAATCACAATCCATCATATTTGTATCACACAATTTTTCTCCACCTAAAAAATGGCATATTAATGTTATTTTTTGATGAAATTTGATATCGAATATGACCATTTCGAGTTTTGTGGGAAGATTTCCACAAAGAACATTGTTTGAACAAAGATATTTTGCAAATACTCCCCCGCAACAAGTAATATTAACTTTTGAGGTTTTAAAAACACGAGAGAGAGAGAGTACTTGTTCTTTTGAGCAAAATTTTGAACATTTTGAAAGTTTGATAAATCTTACTCAAAAGTAAGAAGCTTTTTCTCATTTCATAAGGATTATGGCACTGATGCATACCACAGGGTCCTTTCATTACAAGTGCGGGTTGTACACTGCTATTTATGTACAAGCCATAATGAATAAATAAATCAATAATCAAAATACAATCAAGAATATTTAAGGAGTACCCAACGATTACACACGACCCGAGACTTTCTCTTCACGTTGAAACATTGAGATAGATAAACTCTGTCTTCCTCCTACATAGCTCTCCAACCTTCGCATCTGATCCCGGTGGAACAACCTTTCATCCAGCCTTTTTATGATCGTGCGAGCTTCCTTTCTTTCTTTTGAATTCCACGTCTTCTTCGAACCAATACCTTCCTAAATATCTTTTAACTGGTAAGCTAACACATCACGAACCATTTTCAACGTATGATCACAAAATTTGTGGATTTCGTCGTATGCCATGAAGCAAGTATGATGAAGCTCATTGCGGTACATGACCCCAAACTTTGGTTTGTGCAAGATAGTGTACTGAGGCAGTTGATTAAGGTTGGGAAAGTGTAGCAACGGTTATGTAAGATTTATCATCTTTTGGTATGATTCGACCGCAAGTTGTAGATCTTCAACACGTTCTTGAATGACTTTGCTTCGAATGAAGATCAGCAGGGCGGTGATGAACTGAAGTTGAATCTCTATAGAGAATTGTCTCATCCTTCCTTATACCTTTGCAAGGAACATATCTTCGATGTCGTTAAGTGAAATTCTCGAGAAATCGGCTTCAGTGAAATCATATTCTTGTTCATCTTGTCGCTTGACCTTGATCTCTGACAAGAATGAATAACCCCACTTTGTCGCCAGTGTGACCTTCATTATAGCAACAATCTTCTTATCACTCTTAACCTCCTTGTTTGACCCTTGAACTTGACAGCTTCTGTAATACAATCTTCTCCTTGTCCTTGGTGGCCAATGATGAATTCCGTATTTCGCATCGAGGTCATAGTCCACCACTTTGTCAACATACAATTTGGCTGCATATTCTTCAATGGTTATATTGGTAGAGACAATTGCAGTTGGAATATTGAAGGTGAGTGATGTAGCATACTTCTTGCTGACGCTACTGCCCGTGTTAAAGAAACTTGAGGTCGTTGTTGAAGAAGAAGCGATATAGAATCTTAGGTTGCTCGGGTCGGCCAATGGTTGGTAGCGGCTTTGCCCAATCAGTGTATTAGGGAGTGTTATCCTTTCTTGTAACATCGATGTTCGATACGGGATTTAGCCAGTCGATGTTATTGGACATTGCACGGGCAATGTTGTCCAAATGGTATTCGACCTCAACTGCGCTGGCGGCTCTGTCTTTCATGAAGTTGAATGCATCGTTCTTTATCCTGCGCAGTTCCCATTTCCTCATCTTTTTCACTTTGAATTGATCTTGGATAATCTTCACTTGCTCCATTGTACGACCGTCTACCAGTTCTTGACCTTCAGGTAATCTAGGCGTCGCATCAACCAACTGACTGGATTAATCATACTCCTCTGTGTCGTCTTCGTCCAACCATGAGACGACAGAACTTTGTTTCTTCTTCTTAGGTTGGGAGGATGATTTCGGTTGAGGTGATGGCTGAGGTGATCATTTAACTTTCCTATGACCTTATCTACGGGGTGATCTTTGGACTCTTTAATATTTATGACTTCATCATTTAAAGGTTCTTCTTCTTCATTTATCTTTTTCTTTATTACTATAGCTTCACTTTCTACAATCTCGTCATCGACAAGAGGTGGAGAGGGTTTGGGTGGACTTTCATCAAATTTTACATTTAATGACTCTTCTACCTTCATTGTTTCTTTATTTAATATGATGTAAGCTTTGCTATTTGGAGAGTAACCTAGAAAGATACCTTCGGTTGATTTAGGATCAAATTTTGTAAGGTAATATTTAGTGTTAAGAAGAAAACATTTGCTACCAAAGACTCAAAAGTGATCTAGCGTAGGCTTTTTCCCTCGGAGTAACTCATATGAAGTTTTACCTAAGATTGGTCTAATTAAAACTAGATTGAGTATGTACGTTGAAGTATCAACGGCATTGCACCAAAACTTTTGAGGTATGGATTGCTCATTAAGCATGGTGCGACTCATTTCTTGTAGGGTTCTATTCTTTCTTTCAACTACCCCATTCGATTGTGGAGTGCGCGGAGCCGAGAAGTTGTGAGTAATACCATTAGCGTCACAAAAGGCTCCAAATTGCACTTCATTATCGAATTCCCTACCATGATCCGTTCTAATAGACACTATAGGACTTCCTAGTTGTCTTTGGATTTTCTTGCTTAATATTTCAAAATAATTAAACGTTTTCGTTTTGTTCTTTAAGAATTTTGTCCATGTGTACCTAGAGTAATCATCCACTATGACCAAAGTGTAGTAGTTGCCTCCATAACTTTGGATAGCGGATGGACCAAATAAATCCATGTGTAGTAATTATAGACACTTAGTTGTAGACACCATGTTTTTAGCTTTATGACTAGAATGAACTTGTTTTCCTATATTACAAGCATCACAAAAGTGATGTTCAAATTTTAACTTAGGTAGATATCTTACTAGATCTTTGGATGATAGCAATTGAAGAAGTCGCATATTGGCATGACCCAATCTTCGATGCCATAAGGTCGAAGTATCATCCATAGAGGTAAGACACAGTTTGTCTTTAGGTTCATTACCGATTTTAATGACATAGACTCCATGTTTCCTAATTTCTCTTCCTATGGTTATGCTGTTTTTTAATATCTTACTACCGGTTTCGGTAAAAAGTACATTGCACTTTTTATCACAGATTTGTCCTATACTTAAGAGATTAAAGTTAAGGTTTTCAACATGACACACATCGTTAATGGTTAGAGATTTGTTAGAAATCATACCTTTACCGATGATTTTACTTTTGCTATTTCCAAACACCACAATACCTCCATGTTGGAATCACTCCTAAACCATAATCAAGTGTCAGTAATTAATATGTAATAGTTAGCTTTATTATGGCCTTTATGTTTGCAATTAGCCTTAGGCTTATGTAGAAGGCCCATAAGCCTAGGCCTTAGTCCATTAAGGAAAGGATGGAAACTAGGAGTGTTGCCCTAGCTTTCCTCCTATAAATACCTTATGTAAACCTTCATTTGAAGGTTGGTTGTTCAAGTTATTTCTTTCACATACATCTTACGCATAACCGTCCCTTATTATCGTGTGTGTGTGTTTGGATCTTGTTCAACCGCCTTATCTCTTTCTATATTACTTGTGTTTGTAAAACTAGTGACCTAACAGTGGTATCAATCGCCTAATAGTTGGGTGAACGTATTGTTTGAAGTGAGTTTTGGTCTCACGCATAACGTACGGTACCATATCTTTGGTTAGCTTAAAAACGCATTTTTAACACTTTTTAATCCAAGATTCTTGTACTTTCAATGTTATAAGGTGTTAAACTAACGTTTTTTTGGCAAAAAGTTTAGAACTTTATGCGTGGATCATTGTTTTTGAACTAGTTTTTATTCGTGGGTGTAGTTCTACGCGTAACTGTTTTAGAAGGTTTGGTTTATCAAATTTCACATTCTTGTGTTATTTGGTGATCTTGAAGCTATTTCATCACACAAAAACTGGTTTAGAAACATCTTTGAGCAATATCAAATTTACGAGTAAACCTACGCGTAGTGAAACCCTAAAACTACGCGTAAGTATTTCCTTGGTTTGATCTTCGTTTTTGTGGTTTACTCCGTGTTTTCTTGCTTGGATAAGCCTGAAAATACGTCGACTTTGGATATCTTTTGCACTGTGAAGTGTAAAAGATCACTTGGGATAAAACCCTAAAATTACGCATAAGCATAAGCTTATGCGTAGAAATCCTACGCATAAGATTGTTCTTACGCCTAAGCCTAGTCTTACGCATAAGATAATCCTACGCCTAACTTTCTACGCCTAACTTTTGTCTAAGCATAACTTTAGCGTCTTTTCCTTACTTACGCGTAAGCTAAATCTACGCGTAACTCCTTACTGTTACGCGTAACTTTGGTGTTTTTACGCATAAGTGCTACTTGGTTATTGTGATTTATACGCCTAAGGACACTTCATCAACAAAGGTTCATTCGACTACAAAGATCCATTTTTACCAACACAAGTTTTTCAACATGTCTCAACCACCATACTCTAACTATTTCCCTTACACTTATCCTCAACGACAACAACAACTAAGTCCACAACATCAACAATGGAATCAACAACAAGCTATTTATCAACAACAATTTAATCAACAACATACTCCACAACTTGGAGCAATTCCTCCACCACAAATGGTTCAAACACCGCCAAGTCTTCAAGTTCAACCCTACACAAATGACTTCAATCAACATCCATCAAGGAACACTATGAAGGAACCCACTTGGTTTGCAAAGATGTGTGAAGCTTTAAGTAGCCAACAATCAATTCATGAGGCTGGATCACTTGATAGACCTCCAATGCTCACTCCAGGAAACTACGATCAATGGGTGATAAGGTTCTTTAGGTTTTGTGATCTGAAGAAGCCACATGGAAAGTTCTTAAAGAAGGTTATCTTGGAAGGTCCATTTGAGATGCCTACTGTCATTGTACCCGGAGATCCAAATGCCATTCCACCAAGAGATGAACAAATGAACATTGCTACTGTTGCAGAATTGAATCCTCAAGAACTTCTACACTATGAAGCAGATGAGCTTGCAATGCAATATATCCTTTTAGGATTACCTAACCCAATTCTTTGAAATGTTGATGCTCAAAAGACTGCAAAGGAAATGTGGGACCATATTCATCTTCTTATGGAAGGATCGGTACTCAATCAGGAGGATTTGGAATCCAAAATTTACTTGGCTTATGAACACTTCATGATTGAACCTGTAGAGACACTAGAGTCTTATCATCATCGATTTTCAGACATCATCAATGATTTGGATAAACAAAACATCATCATGCCAAGAATTGCAGTGAATACTAAGTTCCTGAGTAGTCTTGGTCCTGAATGGGAGAAGTATGTCATTTTTCTCCGTCAAGCGAAGAATATGCATCATTCTACATATGGATTGTTGTACGATTACTTGAAGCCTCATGAAAAGGAAGTTGATCGAGAAAGGATTCTCCGTGCTCAAATTGCTCCACCTACACATCCGGAAAATCAACAACTTGCCTTATATGCTCAACAAAGTTATCCTCCTCAACAAGCAACTCAACCAACTGCCTCAGTCACACCAAACGATCAATCACAGCAACCTCAACAAAACCAATTGGTTCCTTACAACAACAACAATGATCAAGAACTTCATAGTCAAACTAATGAGGAATCCGATCCGTTCGAAGCATTGCAACAGGGATTTGTTATGATTGCTAATGCTTTTAGCCGTTATACCAACAAATCCAACAATCGTATTCGTTCCTCATCCAATACACGAAATCAGGTTGTTGTGAACAATGGACGCGTTGAAGTTCAGAATCGTGGTTATGGTCGTCAAATGGGAGGTGGTCAAGGGTTTAATGCTATGGGAAGGAATAACAACAGAGCTCAAGTGGTGGAACATGGAAATGCTCAGAATGGGTTGAATGGTCTTCGATGCTACAACTGCAATGAGAAGGGACACCTGGCTAATGCATGCCCAAAGCCAAGGACTAGGGGCAGTGCTTATTTCAAAGAGGCTCTTCTTTTGGCTCTTAAGGATGAAGCTGGTGGATCTCTCACAAACAAAGAACAGAGCTTTATGGCAGATGCAGACTCAGATGATGATATGGAGGACTTGCAGGCCAATGCAGCTGTTATGTTGATGGCTAATATGCATGAACTACACATGAGTGAAACAGGCCCAGTGTATGACACTGATGGCTTGTCTCAGGTACCTAAACAAACCATCATCATATCTGAACTAATATCTCCGCCAATATCTGAATCCGGCACAGCTCAGACTGTTCAAAATGAGTCATCTACATCTCATTCTGACGATTTTCAAATAAACCCTGTAGTTACATTTGACGATCAAGATGACCTTATGGTTTCCTTTGATAATCAAATTGACTCCGTGGTTGTACTTGAGGATCTAAATAATGATCATGTGGTGACTCACGTTGAACAAGCCGAACTGTTGCCTCATCCAGATTTTGCTCGTTTAATTCAAGACCATCAAATCAAAATGGAGGAATGTTATGCATTAAATAAGGAATTAAAAAGCAAAAATGCACTGTTAACCAAGGATTTTGAATGCTTACAAATGCAACTCAACTTTTTTAAAACTCAAGAAAACCGTGAAAAAGGTTTTGAAGCCGCTTTTGCTAAATCTCATCAAAACGAGAAATATTTAGAGAGACAGATGCGTGATCTAGCCGCTTCGAAGAATGCTTTGTTTTCTGAAATAGAACAACTGAAACATGAACATAAAAAGCAAATTAACGCTCTCACCTTGGAAAATCAAAAAGCTAAGGCTGAGTTGTTAACTTGGCAAAAACAGTTCTCCGCATACAAAAAGCATTCAACAAATCGGGTAGATGACCTTCTTGAAGAAATTATCGGCTTGCAAAACAAAATTAAAGAGTTTAAAACTGTTGTTTACAAACATGGTGAATCAGTAACAGCTATTGAAAAGTTTACCTTAAAACCCAATCCAAAAGGATATGGATCAAATCTAGCTGATTACAAACCAAAGCTTTCACTAAAAACATTCAAACCAAATCCTGAAGTTTCCAGTGCAGAATACAAAATTGATAATACTGTTATGAGTGTTGTTGAATATCATCGTCAAGAGGAATTAGATGCAGAAGACGAGAGTCGATCAAAATTAAAAAATGTTGTTTACAACAAACCATTTAATTATAAAAACGCGGTCACTTTCGTCACACCAACGGATTCTTCTAACACACCAAGGGTTATCATCAAAACACCTGAGTCTTCTAATGTTAATCCCCAACCAGATTATGCACAAACTTATGGTCCTTTACCTTCCATCAGTGAAGTAAACTCAATACCTGAAAATCGAAAAATTCTTAGATATTTTGACATTTTCATGGCTGACCTCAAAATTTTACAACATGAGATAGAATATCGTTCTGAAATCAAAATTGATCATTTTCAATCGCCTCTGGCGCGAGAACAAAGAGACATTTTTCAGAAAAATCTTTTACCTAACGTTAAAAATTTGAAAAGTTGTGCATTAGCTTGGGAAAAGGATTTTCATAAGGAACTTGGAGTGATGAAGGTCGTTTTCGAGAAAACTGAAACATCTATTTCTAATACTAAATGTAAAAAGAAAATGTTGAGAAAAGATGTTGATCGACTCTTGAAAGATGTTATATGTGCTGATATCCATAATGTTGTGTTATTCTATTCTTTGCCACATGCATCTGATTATATCTCTGCTGATAATGTTGACTCTGTGGTAACTGTTGAGAATACTGATAAGATGCTTCAAATCGAGTCTTTAAAAGCTGAAAATGAACGATTGCTTAACGAACTTTCCTATGCAAAACGTCGTCTTAATTGGTGCGAAAAAGATATTCACAATCAACAACTTGGGTTTCAAAAGAAAATCGCTCAGTTGCATGAAAAATCTTCTAATCCTAAATTTGCGCAACTGGATGATCAAAACGTGTCTTTGAAAAGTCAAATCTCAAAATATGAACAAGAACTTGTAAAAGTTAAACAGGAATATGGTGTCATATTTTATTTACTCAATAAGACTCGTCATGAAGCATCAAACGAACTTGATCACTATCTTGCTCACACTAGAGAAGTCATGAATTTTGCTGGTAATATTCGTTCTGAAAATCAAGATTTGATTCACACTATCTCTAAGTTAAGAGAAATGTTAGGAAAGTATGAACAACTCCCGCCAACCATCATTAAGAGATTAGCACTTGTAACACTTAGTAATCGTGCACCTAGAATCCCTACTGCCAAATCACAAGTTGCTAACGTGCTTCCTTCTACTGAAACAGGAATAGTTGCGTCTTTTCCAAACGTCCGCACTTCACAGCCTAGGAGCACTCAATCGAAGAATAGGAAGTTGCGACCTAAGAAAAGATCAATAAGGAATGCTAAAGTAGAAGCACACCCTAGGACTATGAATAAGACTCACGTTGCTTCCACTATAGATATTGCGTCTGGCAAATGTAATAGAAATAGTGATGTAACGAATGCTAAACCGTTAAGTACTTTTGATATTCAGTCTGATGCACCTTGTGTTATTTGTTGTAAAAGTATGAATTCTGATTGTCATGACAAATGTGTTGCTAAAGCTATAATCTCTCATTTACGGAATCCTAAGAATCGGAATACCTCTAGGCCCACTAATCATTCTAAGTCTGTGCTTGGTAGACCGCCTTCTTTAGATTCTACGTCATCCGTTGTTGTCCCTGTAGCTCCAATTTCACCTCCTAAGAATGTAGTACCACCTAGTGCATTCACAAAGACTAAAGCAAACAGTAGTTATAGATGGCAGAAATGGATATATAACACATTAGGATTTAAATGGATGCCTAAAGTTATTAATGTGTGTATGTCTACTATCACTGCTTCAGAACCCTCTAACATTTCGGGTTCCACATCTACTTCTATTCCATCTGTGTCGTCTGTGTGTAATGCAGGTGATACAGATCATTCTCTGGATTGTTGATAGCGGATGTTCCCGACACATGACAGGCAACCTTAAATTGTTATCAAACTTTATTGCAAAGTTCATTGGTGCTGTCAGGTTCGGGAATGATCACTTCGCAGCTATCATGGGCTACGGAGATTATGTCAATGGGAACATCGAAATCAGCAAGGTTTACTATGTGGAAGGCCTCGGTCATAATCTGTTTTCAGTAGGTCAATTTTGTGATGGAGATTTGGAGGTTGCTTTTCGGGAGAAAACTTGTTTCATTCGTGATCTACAAGGAAATGACCTTATGTTTGGCTCGCGTAATTCTAGTCTCGACACTATCTCTATGCAAGACATGGTTGCTTCATCTCCCATCTGCTTACTTTCAAAGGCAACATCAACAAAATCCTGGCTATGGCACCGTCGTCTCTCAAATCTAAAGTTTCAAACCATCACCAACCTTGCTCGACACAAACTAGTTGAAGGTCTCCCACGATTCCGGTATTCAAAAGATCACCTTTGCTCAGCTTGTGAACAAGGAAAAAGCACTCATGCTCATTTTCCTTCAAAAGTGGATCACAGCTCTCAGCATGTGCTTCATCTTCTTCACATGGATTTGTGTGGCCCAATGCGCATGCAAACGATCAATGGCAAACGCTACATCTTAGTAATTGTTGATGACTACTCACGATGGACTTGGGTCTACTTTCTTCGAAGCAAAGACCAAGCTCCACAAATGATCATCACCTTTCTCACGAAAATTCAAGTTCAGCTCCGGAACACCATCCGCCAAATAAGAACAGACAAAGGAACTGAATTTGTTAACCAAACCCTTCGTTAATTTTATGAGAAAGTGGGAATTCAGCATCAAACATCGATTGCACGTACACCAGAACAAAACGGAGTTGTTGAAAGACGAAACCGAATGTTAGTGGAAGCTGCAAGAACAATGTTAATCAATGCTAAACTTCCAGATTACTTGTGGGCAGAAGCTGTATCTACTGCATGCTATACTCAAAACCGTTCTATGATCACAAAACGCCACAACAAAACACCTTTCGAGCTTGTCCACAACCATAAACCGAATCTCAAACACTTTCATGTATTTGGATCCCTTTGCTATCCGAATAATGATCGTGATGATTTTGGAAAGCTCAAAGCCAAAGCCGACATTGGAGTCTTTATTGGATATTGTGAGAATTCTTAAGGTTACCGGATCTGGAATCGTCGTACAAAACAGGTGATGGTAACGATTCATGCTCATTTTGATGAACTCACGGAGATGGCTTCTGAGTATAACAGCTTAGAACCCGGACACAACCGTTTAAACTTCCCTCAACCCCCATCATCAGCTGAACAAAGCCCCCAACTCACTCGTCAACAAATGGAAAGGTTATTTGCTCCTCTGTTCAGTGACGACATTGATGAACGTGCTCCAGGTGTATCCGTTGTTTCCGCTGCTCAACCTGATAATACTCTTATACCTGATACACCTGCTACAACAACTACTGTTGAAGATGCACCTACACCAGTTGACTCCACCACAACAGTTGAACAAACCACTTCCAACAATGATGAACTGGCTGATGATATTCTGGATGATGTACCCCCACCTGCAGATTTTGATCCAAATGCGTTCTTTAACCCGTTTGCTAATGAGACTGCTGCACCAGATGTCGCGGAATCTTCAACAAACCATTTGAATCCTCAGAATCTGCACAATGTATACCAACATCAACCCTCTACACATCGATGGACAAAAGACCATCCTCTGGCTAACATTATTGGCAACCCGAATCAACCAGTCGTTACGAGACAACGTCTTCACACAGATGGTGAACATTGCATTTATGCACTCACTGTCTGCCAATCTGAGCCTAAAAACATTAAAGACGCAATGACAAAAGACAACTGGATTGAATCCATGCAAGAAGAACTCAACCAATTCAAACGTCTTGAAGTATGGGAACTGGTTGAAAGACCAACAGGGGTCTACGTCATTGGTCTCAAATGGATTTGGAAAAACAAATTGGATGCTGAAGGAAATGTAATCCGAAACAAGTCACGTCTAGTTGCTAAGGGTTATCGTCAAGAAGAGGGAATAGACTTTGAAGAATCTTTTGCTCCGGTTGCTCGTCTTGAGGCTGTTCGGATATTTCTCGCGTTCGCAGCTCATATGAATATGACGGTCTTTCAAAAATGGATGTCAAAACTGCGTTTCTCAAAGGACAACTGAAAGAAACGGTTTATGTCAGCCAACCCGAAGGATTCGTTGATCCAGAGTTCCCGAACCATGTCTACAAACTGAACAAAGCTCTTTATGGTCTCAAACAAGCCCCTCGGGCATGGTACAATAAGCTATCATCTTTCCTCATTTCTAATAATTTCACCAAAGGTTCGGTTAACCCAACTCTTTTTATACAATATCACGGGGCACATATCTTAATTGTTCAAATTTACGTGGATGACATCATTTTTGGGTCTACACATAAAAAGTTTTCAATCGCTTTTGCAAAACTAATGAAGAAAAATTTTGAAATGTCCATGATGGGTGAACTTACGTTCTTTCTAGGATTACAAGTTCATCAATCACCCCGTGGTATTTTCTTGAGTCAGTCCAAATATTCCCTTGAATTGTTAAACAAATTTGGAATGAAAACCTGTGATACTTATGCCACACCAATGACTCATACCAAGAAGCTAGACGCTGATTTACATGGGAAATTAGTGGACCCTACCAAATACCAAAGTATTATTGGGTCCCTCACGTAACTAACAGCTAGCAGACCTGATATTGTATTTGCCGTTTATCTATGCTCCCGTTATCAGTCGCGACCAACTGAAACCCACCTCTCTGAGGCTAAAAGAATCATCCGATACATCAAGGGAACCATTAACTTGGGGATCTGGTATCCGAAGGATTCTGGTTTTGAACTAATCGCCTTTTCAGACGCTGACCACGCAGGATGCTTAAACTCAAGGAAAAGTACTTCAGGAGCTCTACAATTTCTTGGTGATAAACTGGTGTCTTGGCAATCAAAGAAGTAGGATTGTACATCGCTGTCATCAACCGAAGCAGAATATGTAGCCATGCTCGCATGTTGTGCTCAAGTCATATGGATGAGAACACAACTCAAAGACTATGGTTACGTATTTGACAGAATCCCGATGTACTACGACAATCGGAGTGCCATAGCGATCTCGTGCAACTCAGTTCAGCACTCGAAATCAAAGCACATCGATCTTCGCTATCATTTCATCAAGGACCACGTGGAACAGGGTACCGTTGAATTATAATTTGTGGGTATAGAATACCAATTGGCAGATCTACTCACCAAAGCCTTGCCTCCCGCTAGGTTTAATGAGTTGGTCCACCGGATTGGTATGAGGTGTTTGACTCAAGAGGAATTGGATGACCTCCTAAAACAGTCTTAAAAACCTGTCAAACACCAAAATCTCTTTTGTAAATATTTTTTTCAAAAACAAAATACAAAAATATAAAACCTGATAAAACAACAAAAATATTCTTCTACTCTAATTTTTCTTTCAACATGGCAAGTACATTTCTTCCATCAACACTATAATCTTTCAAAAATTCAGTATTTTTCCGATCAAGTGTTTAGGGGGAGAAAATTATCACTCAACTGTTTCAAAACATCTGTGTGCTTGCATGTCATATTATCCCGGTTGTTTCTATTATCAATGGTGGTAAACTTTTCTGGTTTAATGACACTCCTCGGACTAAAATTTATAACCTTTCATTATTTTCTTAAGTCGATGGGGAGTGTCGTCAAGTTTCTTTCTTAAAATCTTTGTTCGGTAACCAAAATGGAAGTTAAATGGCTTTGTATGTAAAAGGAAAAGGTGGAGGGACCAAAACTGTCAAAATGTTAAAGTTATTTTAATAAAACACCTCCCACCTAACTTTTTCACTTCACATTTAATACTCTCAACCAAAAAGATCCTACGCCTAAGAATCAATTGACAAATCCGTGCTTTTGATCATCATTTTGTAAGTGATTTCGTGTTTACAACATGTTTTTAAGAAATGGTTTTGAATTTTTCAAAAATCCAACGGTTAAAACGTTGTACAATCTTGTTTTTGTGGTCTACGCGTATGTGTATGATCACATGATCAAGATTGTGTGTTTATGGTTAAAAAGGATAGTGTCAAAACGTTTCTAATACTTCAATGATATCGTTTTAATCATCAAAACTCGCCCAGAATCACGAATTGAATGATTTATGAAATTAGGGTTTATGAGTGGTTTTGGGTATTTTCAAATGTGAAGGTTCTTGGTCAAAAAGATTGTTGTGTGATACTCATATCATGTTGAATTAAAGGTTTCCAGGCTCTATAACCACCCAGAAACTCTCATTGATTAAAAATTGGATGTTAGGGTTTAAAGTTCTTGAGTTTGGGTATTTTTGATTCACCACGATTTAGATGTTATAACTCCGTTATTAGACTCTCATAACATCAATGACCTACCAGAATTTAATTGGTGCTAATCCTATGGTTAAAACTCTTATGCGTAATTCATAACCCTTAGGGTTTTGACCTACGCGTAAGTGTTTCTACGCATAAATGTTTAACAAGCTTTCATGCCATGATTTGATTTTAGAATGAATATATGTGTTAAGATTGATGATATGATGGTTTTATTTCAGGCTTGCTGCGCATAAAATTCAGAATCAAGGTTGATTGTTACTCTACGCATAAGGATTACCTTACGCGTAGGCAGTTATGCGTAAGAGAAATCCTACGCGTAACTACTACGCACAAGGTTCTACAATGGGACTACGCGTATCCTGTGAAGGATATGCGTAAACAATGACTCTACGCATAAGGTCTACTCTTACGAGTAAGCCTTACGCGTAAGGTCTTTATACGCCTACGCGTAAGCCCTACGCATAAGGTCCCCTTTTCCTACGCGTAACATTTCTTACGCGTAAGTAAGGATCCTACGCATAAGCCTACGCCTACGCATATACTTCTTCTGTTTACGCGTAACTTTGCCAAATCTACGCCTAAGCCTTTATTGACCTTCGTTATGAATTGTTACGTGTACAAACTTGTTAATAAACAAATCATATCGTCACAAAACCAATAATGTCACTAATAAACTTAAACGTTTGATATGTTGTGAATTATAAGTGATAACATAAACTTTAAAACTTAAAGTTAACTAACTCATGAAACATTTCACGACGTCATTGGACTATTGGACAAACAAGTGACTTAGGACTCGTAACAATCATTGACACTGTACATTCAATAACTAGACAATAAAACCTTCTATTGACTAACATTATGTCTTTCGATATGTTGGTTCTTTTGGCTAATGTTATTTCAGATCACGACATGGCTGCTCAAATGAATGTGGATGCACCAGAAGTTCTCACAATTGCTGACATCTTCCCCAATGGCTATCCTAGAAAGATTGGAAAGAACAACCTTAGGGTTGACTTTGAAACCCTCACATGCTCAGAATCTTCTTGTCTCATTGCTGTGGATATTCTAAGGAATCATCCCTACCAGAACATGCTCTCACACTCTGCTACTGTACCGGAAATCTACATTCAGCAATTCTGGAATTCTATGCAGAGGATCACATATCAAAGTGCAGTGACAGTGACAATTAATCACAAACAAGTCACCATCACTCATGCTGACTTACGGGTTGTTCTTCTCATTCCTGAAATCGAGCCAACTGACTTCTTTGCCACACCTACTGAAGAGACAGTTCTGCAATTTCTTCTTGACATTGGCTATGATGAAGCTTCAAGGGTTGTCACTAAGCATTCTCACGTGGAGCTTAAGAACATTCCTCAACCATGGAGAACCCTCTACATCATCATTACCAAGTCTATTTCTGGTCGTGACAGTGGTTATGAGCATCCAAAGCTCATGGAACTGCAAATCTTCTGGTCTTTGATCAATAAGAAGGACATCGAAATCGAAGCACTGATATGGGAGGACATGATGCTATTTCACAAGAAGCTTGGCTCAAAGATTCCCTATGTCAGATACACAAAGCTTTTGATCCAGAGAGCACTTGGGCTTAATCCTGATATCCCCATGAGGCTCAATGACCCCGACAATCACGACTTGTTGTCCGAACCTATCCTTTCTATCAGAATCAAGGAATTGACAACTAAGAAGCAGGGTGCCGTGCTGCCTGATCACCTTCTATCTAAAGAACTCAAGAAGCTTGAAACGTACAAAAGGTATCTAGTTGCAGTAAAAGAAGGCAAAGTTGGTCATCTCGATGACAAGTCTTCTGGAACTCCTATAAGGAGAACCAGAAGAGGCAGTGCAGGAAGTGCCGCAAGTACTGAAAGTCATAGGAAGTTTCCTAAAAGGAATCCTCCTCGTAAAAGGATTGTTCCCATAAAGGAAGCTGAACCTATTCCCACACCTGAACCGCAAAGAAAGCTTGTAGACGAAAGCTCTGAAGGTACTGCATCAGAAGAAGAGATTACTTACTCTGAAACTGCAAAGGATGACACTCCATTAGTACCGAAACCTCCTAGTCCTCCAGCTGACCTAGGAAAAGGAAAGACTCCTGTACTTGTGCCATATGAAGAAAGCTCAGAAAGTGATGAAGAGCAACTGGATAAATCCTACCGGAAGAAGTTTAAATTAGTTAGACACCTTCAAAAAGCTAAAGAATTTGAACAAGAACAAATGGGTGGCCCCGGAGGATCAAGTGGTGCTGTCCACTCTTCACCAGGTCCTGATGCGGTTAATCGACCCGATAAGGGATCTGGTGCCACCACTCTTGTGCAACAACAAAAGCTTGTGGAGGATACTATCGAATATGAGTTTGAGAAACCTGAAACTGAGAAGTCTGAGAAAGATAAAGATGCTGATTATGACAAGCTGCTTCTGGAAAGTCCTACACGTACACAGAAGGAAACTTCTGAACCGCCCAAGGACCCCGAGTCTCCTCATGTCTCTTCCTCATCAGACTCATCATCTCACTCTTCCCAACCACCATCAAAGAAATAAACCAAATCAACATCCAAATCTTTGAAGAAACCACCTCGATCTTGGATTTCTCATACTCATGAAAGAATTGTGAAAGCTGTCCAACAAGTCAGAAAGAAGGACATGCTCTACAGAAAACTGAATTGGTTTGCTGACCAAATACAGTACTTAAATGATGAGAATGACAAGATGCAGAAAGAAAGGGAATTCGTTCAGGAGTTCATGAAAAGTCATCGTCAAGAGGAACTGAACGAAATGATCGAAGGTTACACTAACAAGTATCTTCTGGATATCGTTCCTAAAGTCACAAAGGAAATGTTTACCAGACAACTATATCCGAATCTTATGCAGATAGCCAAGCAAACTATAAGATCAACACCTTTAACCGTCACAATCAATCCATCTGATCCTGTAGTTTTCTCGGATAATGAATTGGTGGCCAAGCTCATCACACAAATGTCTAAACAATCTGGGACATTTAATTCTGATGAAGGAAAGCTGTTTCAAGCATTGCTGGACTACCAACTCAAAGAAGCATGTAGATTCGAAGCAGAAAGGCCTAAACGTCGATGATGATAAGGATCAGGACAAGCATGATAAAGCTAAACGTCAGAAGAAGTCTGGTGAATCATCTTCTATGTTACCTCCTCTTCAACGGACTCCTACTCAACAAAGGTCTCCTCCTCGTTCTTCTACAGATAAACCTCAGGACGATTCCGAGTTACCACCCCTGACTCAGAAAACCGGTGATTACTTTGAGTATATGGGTGGTGACGATGAAGAGGTCCTTAAGCCCCTACAACAACCCACCTCTCCCAAACAAGTTAAGAAACCAGAATCCTCATCTAGGCCAAAACAAAAGAATAAGAAGGCGCCCATGGCTGACGTCGTATCATGGCTTGATGACGATAAAACAGAGGAATTTGAATGGTTCTCTACACTTGTTAACTCAACTCCCTACCCTGAAGAAGTTCAAGATCTGGTAGACGGTAATACATTGGAGCATGCTAAGATTATGAAAGAAAAGTTCCATGTGAAGAAGATGACGAAATCCGAGTTGAGGCGAAAATCAAGAATGAAGCTTTTCAACTGTGGAAAGATAGCTCAGAAAGTGCCATCGAGGTTGAATATCACCTTGAAAACATTGCTCGAGCTATGTCTAACAACATGGATTGGCTCAACCCAGAAGCAAATGTCGACTTCACTAAACGGGACAACCCTCCATATTACACCGACTGGTCAAAACCACTACCAACGATCGGCCAGCCAGATGAACCTAGGATTCCATTCAGATATTTCTTCAACAAAGACTTGGAATTTCTTCTACACGGTGGCGATGGATCAAGGAAATACGCTACATCTTTGACACTTCCATTCCCCGCAGCAATATACTCAAACTGCATAGCTATCGAGGAAAGAGCTAATCACCTGTTCTCTAACACAGTGGAAGCTTACGACCGAGATGCATTGTAAGGGATTTATCATTGGCCGGAACGCCGAAGAATCTACTACAGAAGCTGCCATGTTCAGAAGTCTCAACATGCAGTGTTCAGTACTAAGGATATCGTTGCCATCAAACACGTTGCTCTTTCGTCTAAGTGGGACTACACTTTCCTAAAGAATATCGTGGTCAAACGACAAGATGAAAAAGATTATGCATTCTCTGAGGCTGACTTTGAGAATTTGTCTATCAACGACATTGAAGACATGTACCTTGCCAAAGTACAGGGTCGCATGAGGCAATTTTCAACCGAAGTACAACGTGAATTCATCAAGTCACTGCTCATCTTCATCAGACGCATAGTCATCAAGGAACGTGTAGAAGATCTTCAGCTGGCAGTTGAATCTTATCAGACCCGTGTCAACTTCACACCACCTCAGCTAGATCTTCCTGACATCAACCAGCTCTCACAATATACACTCATCAGCAAACCTTTCAGCGTCGTTTACCGTAGTGAACTACAAAGAAATTGCTTAATGGCGTTTAGTGAACTTCACAAGTTTGGGGATCAAACTTTGAAGATGGTTAGGGACGGATTGGCCTATAGGTTGAAGGACATACGTCACAAGATTAGGTCTCCTAAGCGATGGAATTCTCAGGATCGACGGGATGTGAGGAGGATCATCAGAATGATTGATGAAAGGTTGTTTCGAAGGGATCAGTTCAGAACGTTGGAAAGCTTTGTTGGTGGTCGACCCAGGATTAACATCACCGGCTATCAACGCCCTGTTCGCATTCCTGGCGACATCACTGAACTTCCTGGTACCCCTTGAATTGTTTCCTTCATTATTACATTTGGATGTGTGATTATATATGTGAATGGCTTGTGCACACATAACAGTGTACAACCCGTAATTGTCAAGAAAGGACCATGTGGTACGCTTCAGTGCCACAATCCTTATAAAAGGAGCGAAAGCTTTTTACTTTTGAGTAAAACCTATCAAACCTTTCATTTTTCAAGGTTTTGCTCAAAAGGACAAGTACTTCCCCGTATGATTTTCAAACCCTCAACCGTTTATGTCACTAGTTGAGGGGGAGTACTTGAGTTAAAACTTTGTTCACAAATTTTTCATAGTGGTCATCTTCCCGCAACACTCGAAATGGTCATATTTATTCTCAACTTTTCAAAAATAACATTTTATATGCCATTTTTGAGGGGGAGAAAATTATGTGATAAGAAATATGTTGTGTAAATGCAAATGAATCTTTGTGTAATAGACTTAACCAACGAATTAACGGTACTAAACTGTTAGTAACTCGAAAAGACTTGTCCTGGACGGGTAATAATTTCAAGCTAGTTCGCTAGTAATGTAAACGTGTCTCGCAAAGGACTTGTTCGAGTAGAATGTACCATTCGAGAAACTCTTGGTAGACATGAACTCTGACGGGTATGACAACCTTTCGAGGCTTGTCTACACCTTCAAGGTAGTTATTAGAGCTAGTTGTCACCTAAAAGCTGACAATGTAACTCTTTAACTATGCAACGTAACCGTGTCTCGTGGGGGATTGTCTATCTTGAGTTGATCAATTCTAAAGTGCGCGCTCTTCCCACACTGTGCATATTTCCGTCAAAACTCTAAAGCACATGTGGAGGGGGAGTATTTCTGCTAAAAGATAAAACTCTCACTGTGGTTTAAACATGTTTTTCATTTACAAACCCTTTGAGAGATTCTTCACAACAGTGGTTTTAATGGCAACATAGGTTAGTCATGGAGTTATAAGGTGACTAAGGTTAGGAATAACCGTCCTATGATCCGCCAGAGCCGGAGGGATCTACCCAAGGACATCACAAATAGTTAGTACTTAGAAGTCCTTAGGTACGATTATAAAAAGGAGAAAATGAGAATCGGAGAAAGAAGGAGTTGAAGAATTAAAAAGAAATGCAAAGAAAAGGGTGAAAAGAAATAGCCCTCCAAATTATTCAACTTAGGGCAGACACCGGGTTCAATTCATATGCTACTAGTTGTCACTTAGTGACGCCGGTATTGAAGATTAAAAGTCGTCATGGACCCAGTGACGCGTGCACTAAACCTTCTTAGCCACTCAAGTTTCTCTCAACAGAAGATTGTTTCATTCTCACAGGGAACCCTACGTAAACTATTGGCTTTCTCTTAGAGATCGCTGGTATTGAAGAAGGAGACCCTCTCCCTAGTCTCCGCTCAGGAAAACTAAAACGCACTATTGAGTCTAGAGCCACGAGATTTATCAAAAGATCTCTTAAGGACACTTGACATTTCATCACTTGTTGATCAACAAATAAGATCATCAGTGGTTCATATCGAGTCCTTCACAGATCTTAGCAATCTATCGAGAACATTTATGAGAGGTTCACAACTGTAATCCTCGGTGATTGAATGGAAACTCCTGCCAGGGTCAACATCAAACAGCCCTGACAACAGGTCACTTCGGTAACTCCCCGTGGATTACGCTTAGTGTGTCTCAAACGGTCTACAGTCGTGAGGTGATGCTTCGGTGTACCTCAGCGACTCATCTAAACTGTAGGTGTACTTCGGTATATCGTGTTATCTCACTTGTGGGACTCCAGTTCAGGAACGGCTTTTGTGAGAATTAGAGTGGTGTTTTCACACTATGCTGGTAACACTCTCGAAGTTCAAACTTGTAAGTGCCGGAAACCGCTTATTACTAACCGTTTGAAATGTTTTCTTCTTATGGAAGCTCCGGAGCGGGATGATCGTGCAGATTCTTCTCATGCTCACGCCAACATCATCACCAATGGAAGTTCTATCCAAAAGCAACACAACAGTCAGAATGATTCTTCGTCAAATCAAAGAATCTACAAAGTTAAAGACTTAAAGAACTTCATCAGTACTGAATTCCAACGTCAAAGAGCGTGTGAGCATGTTGAAGAATGACGTGGAGACACAGTAGCGGCGAAGCAGACCTGAGGCAAACCTGATGCAGACAACAACATACTATCACTTTCACCACAAAGAACAATAATCAAAGAACAAAGTTAATGATGACGTCAAAGCATAACTGCTCAAGGAAAACTATCTCTCTACACTGGGGAGATTGTACGAATCGAGGCAATTCTTCTCACAAGAAAGAAGAATGTCAGAAGACGTCAGAGCTACTATTACATCAACGCCTTCACCGTTCATCACCAACACTTGAGGGGGAGATTTTTGGAATCACTCCTAAACCATAATCAAGTGTCAGTAATTAATATGTAATAGTTAGCTTTATTATGGCCTTTATGTTTGAAATTAGCCTTAGGCTTATGTAGAAGGCCCATAAGCCTAGGCCTTAGTCTATTAAGGAAAGGATGGAAACTAGGAGTGTTGCCCTAGCTTTCCTCCTATAAATACCTTATGTAAACCTTCATTTGAAGGTTGGTTGTTCAAGTTATTTCTTTCACATACATCTTACGCATAACCGTCCTTTATTATCGTGTGTGTGTGTTTGGATCTTGTGTTTGTATTTAAGGATTCATATGTGGAGAATAGATCTTTATTTCTGGTCATGTGCCTCGTGCACCCGCTATCCTTGACCCATTCATCCGGGTCTAGGTCGACCTTTAAGCACACCTAAGAAAACAATTAACTCAAAAGTTTGGTCCCCATTTGTTCATGGGTCCATTAGTGTTAAACATTTCATTCATGTTAGACATGTATGGATAAGGTGAATATGCATTCCATGGTGCAAAGTTTTGAAAAAGAAATCCATTTTGCATATTTGGGTTCCATCCCATTTGATGGTTACTTCTCGGGTAAACATTATTAGGTCTCCTAAATGGGTTAGGTTTTGAAAAAGATGGAGCCTTGTTTCTTGCAAAAATGGGATTATATTTTGGAGGTGGTTGTCTAGTGGTAAAATGACTTGGTTTCTTCTTATTAACGATAACAAAATCAGTTCTAGATGAAGAAGCTATGTTATTACCACTGTTTGCTACAGCAGACCCACGGATCCCTGGCTGAACACTAGTCGGTTCCCTTTTTATGGGATCCGTAGGATCCGCCACAACAGTGGCTGGTTTTTCTAGTGTCTTAACAAATTTTGTTTCTTTGTTTTCACTAGTTGATGGATCAAGTTGTTGAATACCTAAACCTTTTTGGTTTTTACCGGTTTTAACACTATCTAATATCATATCTAAAGTATTCGTACTCATTCTAGCAATTTTAGAATCTAGTTGATCAACTAGTGTTTGAAGTTGAACGCAAAGTTCACATTCACCACTTGCTATTTTACCCTTTTCTAGTCGTTTCAATTTTGCTTTTAATTCTATGACTTCTTTATCCAAACGTTGGTTTTGACTTTTTAAAAGCTTGTTTTTGTTAATTAGTTTTAAGCTAATATTGCACAGTTTGTCATATTCATTATGCAATGAGTCGTCATCTAGTGATGAGCTACTATAGTATTCGTGACATACCTCGTCATTTGCCATGAGACAAATTTCTTCGTCCTCCTCGTCGCTCTTTCCCCACGTGCCGCTCACGAACGCCTTTTGATCATCCCGTTTGGGACACTTACTAATAAAGTGGTTTGGGTCCCCACATTTAAAGCAAGCACGATCAGCCCTTGGCTTCTCGTCCTCTTTGCTTTTCCGGAATCCTTTCTTGTCGTCATACGGTTGTGTGACGTATCTTCCCTTTCTTCTAAAGAATTTTTTAAAGTCCCTTACCGCCATAGCATACTCCTCGTCGTCACTATCCGAAGAGGAGTTCTCTTCATCGCTTGAAGCCGTTTTGGCTTTAAGGCCAAGAGATTTTTGTTTCTCTTTCACCTTTGAGGCTTCGGAATCTTTAGCAAGGACAAGCTCGTAGACTTTTAAGTTGCCTATGAGTTCATCAAGGGTGAGGATTGTCAAATCTTTTGACTCTTCGATCGCCATCACCTTGGATCTCCATTTGGATGGAAGTGCCCTTAGATATCTCCTAACATGGTTACGGCTAGAAAAAGATTCATCAAGTGCTTGTAAAGATGTGATAATAGTATTAAAATTAGCAAATGAATAATCTATAATTTCCTCATCCGATATTGAAAATTGTTCATATTTTTTAACAAATAAATTAATTTTATTATTTTTTAACTTGTTGATTACCTTGATGAGTTACAACTAAAGAATTCTAAATTTCTTTAGAGGTTTTAAGCATAGAAATTCTTTCGAATTCCTTTTTGGGTAAAGCATTGTACAAAACTATTTTAGTTTCACTAATCATTTAGTTTATCATGAGGTATGTTAACTAAATTTCCTTTATCATCTTTTGAGGTAGCCTCAAAATTGCCTTCAACAATAATGAACCAAAGATCAATACTTCACATACGTTTCGAATCTATTTTTCCAATATATAAAACCATTAATTTCAAGTAGTGGTGGTCGTTGCATAGATTGCCCTTCCTTGTAATTTTCAGAACCCATAGTGATCGAAAAGTTTTTAAAATACGCTTTACTTTAAAACTTTTATAAACTTAGCTCTTGATGCCAATTGTGGAAAATTAGAAGGGGGGGGGGTTGAATAGTTTTGCCAATTTTAAGTTAGTTTCAAAAACTTTAGATTCGATAATATGTGAGATCGTATGGATGTAGAGAAAGTATAGATCTAATGATAAAGCAAGTAAATAAAGTAAAGCAAGGGATAGAAATGACACAACCGATTTATAGTGGTTCGGCTACAAGGACATCTTTCTTTCCCTACTCCACTCCCCGAGTCACCAACTCGAGTGTTCAAGCACTATGTCAACAAACTCCTTCAACTTGGCGGAGAAGCCTTCACAACATTGCTTACACCTTTTTCCAGTACAAAGCTAAATACCGAGTCCGTAACACGGTGGACCAAACCAACACGACTATTACACAACAAATATGTGAAATATCAAATACAAGATCTTCGCTGCAGAAATCTTGCGGAGGAACAAATCAATCAAGGACCCCTTGCTTGGATGACTTGTAGAATGCTCGTGATCTCGCCTTAGAGAAGGACCTATATGAGAATCACTAAAGAAAGAAAGAAAGAAGTACTCTCTAGATCAAGTGATCTTTTGTTAGAAGAGATGAGAGTATATGAGAGAATTAGTAAGAAGAGGGGTTAGTTAGAATGAAGAAATGGCTCTCTATTTATAGGCAAAATCTGCCACTATTCTCCGGATCCCTCCCACAAGGGATCCGTCTAGTGTAATCCTAGGGATCCGTGGGACGCTCCATTTTGCCCATGGGTTTTTTGGTTATGGGTCATGGGTTATGGGTTGGTCCATGGGTATTCTTTTAGATACAATGTATCTAATGAGTACAATGTACCTAGTCAAGTAGGTATGGGTCAATACCATGGGCTATGGATATGATCCATGGGTTGTGATTTTTACCCATCCTAAGAAACTATTACAACAAAATGTATTAAATGGCTATATGTAAATGCTTTACAAAAATAACATGTATCTTTATAATTTGTACTTAATATAACATTATATTTTTTATCAACAAAACACAAAGAGATCGCAAAATATTAATAAACGTTTTTACGGTTTATTTGTATTAACATAGAATATTTAAGCATATCGCGAAACAAAAATATTAAACTCATTCCCGAGTCTAATACATTATACTCGTTTAAGTCAAAGCGTTTAATATAGTACAACTTACAACCAATATGAGCCGTGTATCAAATGTTATTCTAATTTATAAAACGTAGTCGGATCTTATAACGTATACGTAATGTTCGATATTAATTATTAACCACATATCTAGTCTTAATATTTACCACTCCATTTTACAAGTATCTAGTTCATTGTTAACACTCGTTCAATATCGTTTATCCTGATAGTTTTATTCCTTTATCGTTGTATAATTAATTTATTACAAAATTATATCATTAAGTACATATATGTAGTTGACATTTTATCATTACCCATTTCACTAGTTCCAACGTTCCATTTTAACAACCATTAGCTCTAATATGTTTATTAGTATCCGTGATATCCGTAATGTACTAATATCAAAGTTTATTAAAATTTAATAGTCATAGGTTCGGTAAATTGGATGACCCGCACAAATTTTAAGATTAAACTAACACGTTATTATACTTTTACTCGTAACACCAAAAAACTTCTAGTTTATTTTTAATGGGCTACGCGGCCCAAGGACTTAGCTAAGATCATGGATTCGTAACTGAGATGGGCTTCGGCCCATCGAAATAACCAAGCGCACCCTACATTGCTACGTAACACAGTTTATGACTAATTATAACTTTTCAAAAACGAGAATCACACAACAACCCAGCAACTCACGACATAAAAATAATTTCATGAACAAACCCGATACACAAAAATTGGGTTAACTCAAAGAAAAACTAGACAAAACATACCCAACAATTAATAGATCCGGTTTGTTTTAAATCCGACCTGACCCGACCCGTAAGGTTTGACCTAGTCAACGCAGAGACTCAACTCATCAAGAAGCAACACAGATCCAGTTCTAATTCGAAACACCCATCACCCTAAAAGGGTTACAAACTGATCCGAGACCCACAATATGCAACACATACTCCCCTTTCAGATTCATTAACCAAGAGCAACATAATAATAAAAGAAACCCATAATCAAACGTTATCACAGTTTCTTAACCACACAAAACTTATAAAAATTGTTTCCAATTCGTTTTCCATACTAGGTTAACTCAAAACCGTTTTTAGGTTTTATAATCTCCACGAAACGTTTAACACAATATATATGTTAATATATACGATTGATAAAAATAACAAAATATAGGATATGGTTATGTTTTACTGTGAGAGAAAGAGAGAACGAGGTCATTGGTGGTATTCCTTTACGAGTACTACTCGTATCCACCAAGCTAAAACCCCTTGAGCTCGATTTTATTTGAAACCTTAACAATTCGAATCTAATAAATTAGATTCAGCGTACGTGAGATGGTTTCACGATGCATGTGTTATGGAAATAGAACTACGGGGTCTCGATCTACAAGATGGGATGGGTGGTGTTGATGTAGGAGATGGCCGGAAGTTGGACGGATTCCGGTGACGGCGCTGGAACCCTAATTAGGTCGCCGGATTTTCTAAAGAGAGAAGGGAGGTTATTGTTGTGTGTGTGTTTTGTAGTGAGAGAAAGAAGATGAGAAAATGAGAGAAGGTGTGATGCGTGGGGTTTATATAGTCCCATGGAGGACCTAATGTGTACATTTAAAACCACAAGGGGCGGCCATGTAACTTATCCAGGGACCATACACGTAACTTTGTAAAACTTTTGCTATATTAGGTTCGGGGCTCATTTGGACTAGCAAACGAGGAATTCGTGACTCGAGAGTTACGCCAATGTTCTTAGAATATTATTTCCAATAAAAACGATATATAATACGACTCGTATCTTAAATTAGTTAAAACGATCGCTCTAATTGATGTTTCTCCAATTACGACACATCGAGGAATTTACGAGTTGTCACAGCCTCACCTCCTTAAAAGGAATCACGTCATCGCGATTCATTTCAAGTTACTCGTTGAGGTTTAAAAGAGGCGAGTGCATACACACGAGGATTCATCTTTACGTTCCCTACGTGAATCTAGGATCTTACCGCGAGTTTCTATGAACTTCGAAGATAGAGATGCAACTTTACTAAAGTTGCTCGGTTTCATAATCTACGGTTTCGATAGGTCAACGAAGTTTAAACGTTCATAGATTGGGATTTCCCCGAGGGATATCAATGGCCTCATTGGCGAGTCATTTCTTCTTATTACGCACGAAACGTCGGGAATACTACTGAGTACTAACGTTAGGTCAAGGCTCTGAGCTACTGGTCTAATTTCAACAAGGATTTCGAAAAGATGAACATAACGATGACTTACGCTTTCGCGTTTACTAAACGGTTCACTTATTCTCATGGTGAATCTCTAAGCTTAAACTGGGTTGTTTCTGAGGATTCAAGAGATTTACGTTGTCAATGTCTCCTAACGGTTTGCGAGTAGCTTGCCTGACCATCTCGCCTTCGGATGGTCTTCTTGGCAGTTTCTCGAATAGGCTCGGGGTTATCAAGTTGGGTATTTCCATTTCCACCCAAAAATCAAGATTGGCACTTTTGACCACAGAGGGTCTCTTACGGTGCCTTGAGGTACTAAAATGTTAGGTATGGCTATAGGAGAATTTGGCCAACGAAAGGTGTCTGTCCCAGCCATTGTCAGACTCGAGAGATGTTTATAAGCGAATTTCGCCAACGAAAGGTGTCTATCCCAACCGTTGCCAACTTGATTGGGCACACGATGTGTTCTACAAATGTTCGAATGGTTTCTTTACTTCGGCCATCAGGCTGGAGATGATACACTGTAAGCATATCCAGATCTTTTCTCTCGGCTCCTGGAAGTGATAGGCAAAATGTCGGTGTGTGGCGATTGCCACGACCCGAAAAGGATAGAAATCAGCATTCCCTAATGGACACGGTTTCCTTTACATAAGAAGAATTCTATTTGTTTAACTCAGGATCCCAGATCGCACTTCCTCCTTAAAGAGGATCGGAAGAAATCAAAGGTTAAGAGAGAAAAATCAGATGTGTACTAACAAAATGAATCTCAGATATAGAAAACGGACCAGGGGGATTCCCCTTTTCAATTGGAGTTCCATAGTGGAAAGGAAGTAAGGAGCTAGAGTTCGAAAGCGAGGACTAGCTCTTAGGAGTGAAGTCACTCTACCAGAGGGAGAGGATTGAGCAATCTCTCACCTCCTTAAAAGAAGGTAGAGGGATTCTATAAAACTGCTATAACTATGTGAGGAGGAGAGACGAGCAAGGTCGTCTATACTTTCTATCTTCCTGAATAGCAGGAGGAACAGGTTGGGTAGGACTACCAAAAACTACTCGGGTAAAGGCGGGGATCTACTTCCAAGGTTTCATCTACAGCGTAGCTTATCGATCGGTTAAGAGGACCAAAAAGGATAGCAGGTATTTTTCGAAGGACGAGAGAATGATTAGGTGGTTGTCCCAAGGAACGTGGTTTAGGTTACTCCTTAGGATTTCACGATTTCCGTTGATCACGGAATCTCTACTGGATGGGAAGTCTAGGGAGTTCAGAGTACGACTCTGTTAGACATTGTTAATTTACCTAGCATGATATCTAGGTTGGAGGCGGAAAGTACGACTCCTATAGAGAGTATTTATATTAACCGCAATCAGTCGATTGACTCATTGGTGTACTTAACACTTAACGCAGAAGGGTTTGATATTCAACTTCAATGATCATAATTTCCAAAAAAGGTTCGACTACCAATCGATATCAATTCAAATCCTAAATACGAGAGAACATTAACAGCTCCAAGTAGGTATACTAAAGAGTTTCGTATCGATGGAGTGTAAGATACAACACTGATAGGACAGCGTAGGTAGTACCACAATCGGTGGTATGACGTAGCAGACTATTGTTGATAAAACAATGTTGAGAGTTCAACGTTGCTAGAGCAATATTGACGGAGCAATATTGAACAACTTCACTAAAACAGGTCGTTAGAACATTATCGATAGGAACACTATAGAGGATAAGGTATAACACCAACAACACGTAAGGTACAACCTTAACTGTGGGTTATTGATGAAGCAATGTCGACAAAACATTATCGGTTTAGGAAATGAACAACGTCGACTAGATGACGTCGTTTGAATCAACATCGAGTAAAAGGTAACGTTTCCGAAGATTGAACAACAATCGATTCAAGACTAGGCTTGAGGTAGAAGTGTCGGTAACAGGGTTACCAACGAAGCGAGGCTAAATACAAATTCAACAAGATCACTAACGAAATGATGCGGAATGATAATTCCAACAAGATTACTAACGATATGATGCGGAATGATAATTCCAATCAAGATTACTAGCGATATGCTGCGGAATGATAATTCCTATCAAGATTACTAACGAAACACTGCCGAATGATGATTCGAAGTCGAATACCGATTCGAGGTAGAATGATGATTTTAACAAGGTTAACAATGAAACGAGGCCGAATAATAATTCAAGGCCAATTGATGATTCGAAATCAAATGATGTGTCAAAACTCGGAATGAGATCAAAATCACAAAATCGAAAACCCAAAAACTAAAATCCAAAATAGTCAAGACCAAATCCAAAATAGCCCAAAACAATTCCAAACGCTCTAGTGAGATCGACGAGGCTTATGTCGATAAGCAACTCGGATGTAAACAGTGCCAATCGGGTCTAACCCGACTTGCGGCGAATTACGCTCGACGACGACAACAGGGATTCCATATAAATGGAGACGCATAGCGGTGTCAGATACATTATGGTTCGAGAGGTGTTGTGATGCCAGTGTGTCATGTGTGTGTGTGCAGGCTTTCGTGATGTTTGGTGAGTGTGAGTGTGCAAGTCCACCTAAAGCTCATCGTTGTTAAAACTAATCTCTAACTCGGACATAATTCTATTATAACTACTCCTAGTATTGCAAAATTCACCTCTGAGACGTACATAGGTGATCAGTCCATGTCCCGCTGTCTCTGGCTGAATATAGGTGATCAGTCTATATCCACACGAGGTTTAATGAATTTTGATCAAGCAAGGCACAACCAATTAATATAAACTAATTCTTAATATATATTCCCAACCTCAATATTATCTACCCCGAATGTATTCCTTTTCTTGTCTCAAAATATCTCATTGCACCATTTAGTTACTAGCGTTATGTATCATCGTGTGCGCGGTATCGACTCGACATGACACCATGAATGCACTCAAATGACCACAATTCGATTCATAATGACACAATGAGACGTCTAAACGATAAACTTTATCCTTTAATAAGTTTCGGAATTGTTAGATCTTATCGAATTCGTCAACTCGATAAACTCAACCATTTATTCATGTCGTTTATTATCACAAAACCAGTCACATCCTAACGAGTCATAAGGATAATTCACCCATTAGTAACGTTATTACACGTACATAGCGGGCACTTATTAGATTCGTCAACCTAATAAGTCCGTTATCCACGTGGATTGATGTTATTAATGTTAGGTCATTCGTAACCCACGCACAACACATAAATGGTATTAAATACTCATAAATGACACCTTCCGATAAACGTGCCCTCAAAACATTTATTGACTCATTAATTACAAAACATTTCTATTTTTAGACGTTAGTTCCCTTTTTAACATGTCGAATAACAAGGCGAGTCTTGTTATCGAATGTTTAGTATAAAACCATTTATCATCTATATTTTCTAGTGTTATTTACTAGTTTATATATATATATTACGTCAAGCTTCAATATAAGTTTCGATTCATTATTCGTTTCAAGTTCACAAGTCCGAGTCATGATTCTCGGCTTTTACACGTCATATTGTCTATAAATACTATAGTCCATGTTACGGGGTTGTCGAGGTCAATCGAGACTAAAAAGTCACGAAAACACCGACGTTGCGCAAAGTTGACTTATATACTATTAAGTCCAAATAAACAATTTCACAACTCCAAACAATCTCATATAAATCTCGCCATCCAAACATACTACCAAACGACTCTTTCAATTCGCAAACATAACCGATTAGCGAGTATCAATTCTAATGTTTGTTAATAGCTTACCAATTACCCAAATCACTACAATTAATTTGTTATCCAATCAAGGTTATTAACTGTTAGGATTTAGAAAATCCAGGTATTAAAGTGTCGGTCACCTCAAGTATATGTATCCGTTAGAAAGCTCGTAGTCGTAGTTATTTAATGTTAAGTAGTATTTAGTTAAGTAACACCATGGAGGACGGACGGGTCTTTACCTACTGTATGCCTGATCCACAGCCCGTAGGGTGGCGTTTTATTGTAAGACTATAAATACTCTCTACCTCCCAAGGTAGAGAGTTGGAGCTCATAATAAGATTTTTCTTTCTCTCACTAAAGTTCCCTAAACCTCTAACTTTCTCTCTCTAGAATCTCTTATACGCCTATTTATGATTATGGTTTAGTGTGTTTGTGAAATCCAATATGTTACAAATGGTATCAAGAGCCATGGTTAGATCATCTCTTACACATCTTTGGATTTCTAGTGGTTTTTAGATGGTTTTTGAGTTTGAAAAAGTTTAGTGGTTTTTGCATCATTTGGTTCACTTCTTGTGTTAAAGTTCAAATTTTTGGTGTACTTTTATGTTTAGGATCATTGTATGTGCTTGGGTTTTGATTTGGTATGCTTGAATCACTGTGGTTGGGCTTGTTTTGGATTGAAAAGTGTGTTTTTAAAGTTTTTCTTGGTAGCGACTTGGCTCTCGGAGTGAATTTCTTGGTAGCGACTTGATTTAGTAAAAGGTAGCGAGTTGTAGTGTGTTTTGGTAGCGACTTGGTCGTAGCGACTTGCCTTTTGAGACAAGCCGACAAACAGTACACTTAGTGGATTCTCCACTACGGGTAGCGACTTGGTAAGGTAGCGACTTGCTTTCAATTTTGATAGCGACTTGTTCTTTAAGTTTCTTAGCGCCTTGGTGGTAGCGATTCGGTCCTTATCGAGTTGCTATTTAGCGACTTGACATCTTAGCAACTTGGTGCATAGCGACTTGCTGTCAAAATTCATAGCGATTTGGTAACTTAGCAACTTGTCTTCAAATTACTTAGCAACTTAGTGCCTAGCGACTTGGTTCAAGGATTCTTAGCGACTTGGTTGACTTTTGCTTATAATACGGTTTTCTCTTGATTCAGTAAAATCCCGTGAAAGATTCTATTTCCCGGTTTAATCATAGAGTTATATGATCTGTGCAAAACCGTCAAGTTTTCTCACGCAAGCTGACCACTTGTGAATGGCCAACTGTAAGAAACTTAAAACAGCTTAAGCACAAATGCAATGAAGATCAGGAGAGTATAGTGTTTCCCCGGGTCGTTATGTCCCAGCGAGCTATGCGAAGAATCACCAAACGAATAGTGATCGAGAGATTTGAACGGGAAAAGAGTTTGGAATGATTATAACTACAGAAGAAACACATAAACTACAAGGGCTTAAATGCAAATTAAAGGAAATTAAAAAGATAAAAAATATTAAATAAACGCTATCACTATTTTTACAATGATGTTTTTGTTTTTATGTTTTTATAAAACTTGAATTAAAAACTACGTGACGTACAAAATAAAATGTGATACTGAAGCAGTACTAATCCTAAAAATATGAAAATGACATTTTTACAATCCTAATGATAAAAGAAAATTATTAGAAAAAGAAAATTATTTTTATAACTATTTATCTAATTATTATTAATTAAAAACTATTTTTTACTATTAAATAATAACCTAAAATACAAGAAAATATGAAATAAAGCTAGAAAAATAAAATTATGACTTGGAAAAATCTAAAATAACAAAATAGAATTTTCAAAACTATTTTTATATTTTTCTGAATATTTTTGTATTTTCTAGGAATTAAAAACTATTTAAAACTACTTAAATTACTTAAAAATACAAATTTAACTAATAAAAATCTAGAAAAATATTTTTTTGACTTTTTATATTTTTCTTAAACTGGGAAAATTGAAAAATTATTTTTTGGAACTTTTTCTGAATTATTAGCAATAAAAGCTATTTAAAAAGGATTAAAAACTATTTTAAATTAAGAAAAATAGCAAACAGTAGCTAAAAATTATGAAAAATTCAGGGAAATTCTAAAATCTTAATCTAAATCTATGCAAAATAAGAAATCAACAGCTTATGTGAGGGAAATAAGAGCTGCAGTGTAACAGATATGGAAATAAGCAAATAAGCACTAAAGTGAACCAAATGATAACAGAAGCTTGATAATACTAAAACTACTCTAAAGCAAACATTTGCATCTACTCCTAACTGCTAATCAGTGATCTACCAATGATTTAAGCTAACTGCTCTATAAGCAAAACTGATTCTTGGCCCTTACTTTAAGCCACTGCAACTGCTTATTCAATAAGCCAAAGTGAAATCCAGAAGTGTGGTTCTCTAGTCTACCAACCAGAGATTACTTATCCAAAATTACAGATAAATAGGACTTATGATGAAGAAGTTATAGATCAAATCAAAAGGCTGCTTATGGGACAGAAGGCTGCTGATGCAGCAAACTGTTATGGCAAAAAGTGCTAGTTGCAGGCCTTAATAAGCTACTCAATAAGCTCCTTAGGTATCTAAAAGCTGAACTTACTTAACCTAAGCTAGAGTCTATCTAATGAATACAAAAATAAGCAATCTCTACAACTAAATTAAGCTACAGGAAGCACATTAAAGAGTAGAAACTATGGAGCAGAACAGAACAAAAGGCATTTTGCAAACAAAATTAAGCACAACAAATAGCTTTTAAATGGTACACAAGCAAAAATCAGATCATCTATGCTATCTAATCAACAAGAAAAAGTACTTTAAATTGAATTTGAACCTGATTTAGATCCCTAGATAGACTGATAAACAAGGCAGCTGGGACAGATCATGGGTTTGAGACAGAAATGATGATAAACTGAAATCACCAACAGCTTTGACACTCTTTAAAACTTTGATCTAGAAAACAATGAAACAGTAATATGAACTTATATTAACCAATCTTGACTGACCAAATCCATTTTAAACTGAAAATTATTACCAATCCAAACACTCCTTTATACAGATAAATTGCAAAATGAACTTGAAAACTTAAGGAAAACTGATTTAACCTGAATTGATATACTCAAATTAACAACAAACTTGACCCATAAACCAACTGAACACAAAATTTCACCCAAAACTGAATTGACTTTTTATCTTTGACCAAATTTGACTTTTATGCAAAATGTTGAAATTAGACAAGTAAAGTAAAGGGAAGCTTACATAAGCTTGAATAGGCTTACATGAGCTTAAGAATAAGTTAATAAAAGCTTTGACAATAGAATTTTAAAACTGAAATGGCAACAGTAAACATGGGACTTAGAACTTATATAAAAAACTTGAGATTGATACTTAAAAGCACAATACAACAATGTTTCAACTTAAATGTGATACAAACAAACTGAAATTACAACATTTGATTTAAACTAATACACTTTAAGAAAAAAACGACATTTAAGAAAATTATAAAAACTAGCTACCCCTTTCTAGCTTCTTCTATCTTCCTTTTTATAGCTCCAAAAGTCTTCTCCTCTCTCTTTTTGCGAATCCCAGCTGCTTTTACAACCATTGGATGACTTTAAGTGATATTGGCCATTGATTGGTTTTTTGGCGGGAAATGGGGTTTTAACAGTTGGGTGAGATTGAGTGTTAGGAGAGAAGCATTTAATGCCTTTGGAGTGTTGTTGAGGATGAGGGGACATGGAGGAGAAAAGGTGAGGAGGGGGGATGGGAAGGCTGATGTTGCAGGCTAGATGTTGGGAGAGACAGGAAAAGGGCGGGTAGGGTGTATTTATTTGACTTGGGTTGACTGGGGATTAAATATAAAAAGGGGGGTTCAAAACAGCTAGGGTCCAAAGGGTAATATGACAGGGGGTCCAAATTGGTTTAAGGGTTTAATAATCATAGGGACCAATAGTGTAAATTCTGAAAATTCAGGGACCAATCCTGTCAATTTTGCAAAGTTGTTCCAAGGGTTAGAACTTAGAAGTGACAAGCTCTAAAAGTACAAGGACCAAACTTGACATTTTCCAATTTTTCAAGGACCATTTTTGCTAATTTTGAAACTTGGAGGACTAATTTTGTAATTTCTCAAAACTTTTCACCAAAGGATTAAATATGACAATATATGATTTCAAAAGGACCTTTGGTGATTTTTCTTTTAAAATTAAGGCTCAGGGACTATTTCTGACAATTTTAGAAACTTGGGGGACTGAAACTGCCAATTATGCAAACTTTGCTCATTTTTCATCTGATTTTAAACATTTTGCATCTGAAACATATAAAATGCAATTTTGAGATATTTTCAGTATTTTGATGCATTTCTGAGCATTTTTAAACGTTTTGCAGTTCAGATTGACCCAAAAATGATGAGTATTTACACACTCATCAATCCCCCACACTAAACTATTGCTAGTCTCTAGCAATCTTTTGAGAAAAACTTAATGGATTTGAATCTCTTTACCAAAAGCCATTACTTCTGGAGTAGCCAAATGTTTCAGTTCAAGTAAGAACCATGGTACACCGATAACTATGTGATTTTGAGCAAACCACCAGCTTCCAACGGATTTGATTTGTCTTTACCAGAAGCCGTTTGCTTCTGGACTAGCCAACTCTTAGATAAATTATCAATATTATCTTTGGTGAGCTGATTACCAATTATGGTTTTTCCACTGCCTTTACCACAAGCCATAAACTTGCGGGCTAGCCAACTCTTCACTTTTTAGGATATGGTGAGCTGAATACCATACAATTTTGGGCAAATTGCAAGCCGTCAACGGATTTGAGATATCTTTACCAAGAGCCGTTTGCTCCTGGATTAGCCAATCCTTTAGTTTATTAGACAAGGCGGACTGATAACCAAGTGAGTAAGTGTAAAACACTTACTCCAAAAAAAATTTTGGCCAAAAACGGGGGAATTAGGCGGTATAATTATATGATAAAATTCGTGAGAATTTCCCCCACACTAGAAATGAATATTGCCCTCAATATTCAAAGTACCGGCGGCTATGCCGAAACAAAGAACGTAAAAGGGAAATACTACGGCCATTATTTAGCAAGATTTTTTTTTTTTTTTTTTTTTTATAAACTTATATATATATAACATGTGGGGCAACTCCCCCACACTAGGGTGGAACACATGGGTGAAAACCCATGTTAAGCTACTGTTTTTGATTACTGAGTCGCTAGCTTGACTCGACCCCGAATTAATTTGTTCATGGGGAAGCAAAGTGGAAGAGACAATCTCCATCGGACTTTCATTCAAGATGTTTGGACAAACATTTGAAGCACGTGAAAGTTCCACACCGATGAGATATACATAGGACCGGCTCAAAAATGATAAATGAAAATGCCGGGGTCAAAGATAGTGTCTTCATTCCCGAAGGAGTGAAGATGAAGAGAAATCACAAGACATTTGAGGAAAGGAAGAAAGATTTTGATAACAATCAAGATCCATTCTTCATCCTCAAATGTAGACATAATGGGAGGAAGGGTGAGGGTAGTATCATTAATAAGCAAACTCATATGATAGAGTACACCTTCCTCCGAGCCAATATCATCCTCAAGATCAAAATAGAAATGATCATGTTCCGGAGGAGATATGTCATGAGAAAGTTCACCGGAGAACTCTTTATGAAGAGAATCATTCACATGAGGTGAAATTGTGAACTCTTGTTCCATTGTGGGCTCATCACTATCCTCGGTCTGAGTATCAAAGAGTGGATTCTCAGAAATTAAAGTGAATTCAGAGTCGAATTCAAATAGAGGATTGGTGAAAGTAGCTTTGAATGTTTCGGGAACAAAGTGATCAACATTCTCTATTGGACTGTTGGGATAAGAAGTGAGTGAACGATCATTGATGTGAGTGAGTTCATCGGTGAACTCCTCAAGAAGATGATCAGCATCAGATTGTGGAAGTGATGCCTCAACGTACTCGATGTTTCCAAAGGAAGCACAATCGTCGCTAAAATCGGAAAAAGTTTCCAAATGATCATTTGAACACTCAAGAGGGGAAAGAGAATCACACATATGATCAGAAGTTCCCTGTGACTCTCTCGGGATTGGGACAACGTCCTCAACACTAGACTTTATGAATTCGTCCGATTCCTTTTCAGGAACAGTTTCAAGATGCTCGTCCCCCATGTTCAGAGAGTGAGTGGGAGCTTCGGGTGTGATAGCAGTTGTTTGAGAATGAATCTCAACTGCTGGGATATCAACTGATGAACTTGATGAATCTTTATAGAATTGAAGGATATCAAGTGTATCCTCATCATCACTGTCATCAGGAATGAAACGAAATTGAGAGCTAGATCTGGCTGCTTTTTCTTTTGCAATTGATTCTCTAATAGATTTTTCAAACGCAATTTGGGAATTTAATTCAGCAGCCTGCTCTTCAGCTAACAATTCTTCCATGGATTTTGGATTATCTTGGGAATGTTTACATTCCTTCAAATCTTTCACTAAATCCAAAAGATCAAGGAGAAGATTTTGAGGAAGTAGCTCAGGCTGAGGTGGTGCCTGATTCATTTGGTACTGTAGAGGTTGGTCATGATACGAAGAGTCGTAATTGTTACAAGGAAATGGATTCCTTGTTTGACAATCAGAGCTAAAGTGAGGACCTCCACAATACTCACAACAGTAAAACTGATGTGGCTGTGAGTCATATGTGTTGTAGTCATAATTGTTATCAGGAACCTGCTCATAGACAAGCGTATTTCCCGATTGACAATCAGAACTGGAGTGTGAACCACCACAGTACTCACAACAGTAAAACTGCTGAGTCTCACAGTGTGGTAGCTGATGGAATAAATCAGTTGTGTTATGGTAAGAATAGGGATCTTGGTTATAGACAGACCCGTTTCCTGACTCCACCATGCCACAACTGGGGCAATTGCCACCATTATAAGGACCACCACACCATTGACAACCAAGAGGGTGAGGATAAGATATAGAAAGAATCAAAGGTTTTCAGAGGGGTAGGGATGAAGAATCAAAGATGTGAGAGGGTAAAGATGGATATTTTTGGATTTTTGAATAAACATTTTGCAAAAACAAAGAATGAAAATCTTTTTGGATTTTTTATTTTTAAAAGACAATATAAACACATACAGATGGTATAAACAAGGAGCGAATATCCAAATCACTAATCTGCTAAACGAAAGATAATCAGCACAGCTCCCCGGCAGCGGCGCCAAAAATTTGATCTGTGCAAAACCGTCAAGTTTTCTCACGCAAGCTGACCACTTGTGAATGGCCAACTGTAAGAAACTTAAAACAGCTTAAGCACAAATGCAATGAAGATCAGGAGAGTATAGTGTTTCCCCGGGTCGTTATGTCCCAGCGAGCTATGCGAAGAATCACCAAACGAATAGTGATCGAGAGCTTTGAACGGGAAAAGAGTTTGGAATGATTATAACTACAGAAGAAACACATAAACTACAAGGGCTTAAATGCAAATTAAAGGAAATTAAAAAGATAAAAAATATTAAATAAACGCTATCACTATTTTTACAATGTTGTTTTTGTTTTTATGTTTTTATAAAACTTGAATTAAAAACTACGTGACGTACAAAATAAAATGTGATACTGAAGCAGTACTAATCCTAAAAATATGAAAATGACATTTTTACAATCCTAATGATAAAAGAAAATTATTAGAAAAAGAAAATTATTTTTATAACTATTTATCTAATTATTATTAATTAAAAACTATTTTTTACTATTAAATAATAACCTAAAATACAAGAAAATATGAAATAAAGCTAGAAAAATAAAATTATGACTTGGAAAAATCTAAAATAACAAAATAGAATTTTCAAAACTATTTTTATATTTTTCTGAATATTTTTGTATTTTCTAGGAATTAAAAACTATTTAAAACTACTTAAATTACTTAAAAATACAAATTTAACTAATAAAAATCTAGAAAAATATTTTTTTGACTTTTTATATTTTTCTTAAACTGGGAAAATTGAAAAATTATTTTTTGGAACTTTTTCTGAATTATTAGCAATAAAAGCTATTTAAAAAGGATTAAAAACTATTTTAAATTAAGTAAAATAGCAAACAGTAGCTAAAAATTATGAAAAATTCAGGGAAATTCTAAAATCTTAATCTAAATCTATGCAAAATAAGAAATCAACAGCTTATGTGAGGGAAATAAGAGCTGCAGTGTAACAGATATGGAAATAAGCAAATGAAAATAAGCAAATAAGCACTAAAGTGAACCAAATGATAACAGAAGCTTGATAATACTAAAACTACTCTAAAGCAAACATTTGCATCTACTCCTAACTGCTAATCAGTGATCTACCAATGATTTAAGCTAACTGCTCTATAAGCAAAACTGATTCTTGGCCCCTACTTTAAGCCACTGCAACTGCTTATTCAATAAGCCAAAGTGAAATCCAGAAGTGTGGTTCTCTAGTCTACCAACCAGAGATTACTTATCCAAAATTACAGATAAATAGGACTTATGATGAAGAAGTTATAGATCAAATCAAAAGGCTGCTTATGGGACAGAAGGCTGCTGATGCAGCAAACTGTTATGGCAAAAAGTGCTAGTTGCAGGCCTTAATAAGCTACTCAATAAGCTCCTTAGGTATCTAAAAGCTGAACTTACTTAACCTAAGCTAGATTCTATCTAATGAATACAAAAATAAGCAATCTCTACAACTAAATTAAGCTACAGGAAGCACATTAAAGAGTAGAAACTGATGGAGCAGAACAGAACAAAAGGCATTTTGCAAACAAAATTAAGCACAACAAATAGCTTTTAAATGGTACACAAGCTAAAATCAGATCATCTATGCTATCTAATCAACAAGAAAAATTACTTTAAATTGAATTTGAACCTGATTTAGATCCCTAGATAGACTGATAAACAAGGCAGCTGGGACAGATCATGGGTTTGAGACAGAAATGATGATAAACTGAAATCACCAACAGCTTTGACACTCTTTAAAACTTTGATCTAGAAAACAATGAAACAGTAATATGAACTTATATTAACCAATCTTGACTGACCAAATCCATTTTAAACTGAAAATTATTACCAATCCAAACACTCCTTTATACAGATAAATTGCAAAATGAACTTGAAAACTTAAGGAAAACTGATTTAACCTGAATTGATATACTCAAATTAACAACAAACTTGACCCATAAACCAACTGAACACAAAATTTCACCCAAAACTGAATTGACTTTTTATCTTTGACCAAATTTGACTTTTATGCAAAATGTTGAAATTAGACAAGTAAAGTAAAGGGAAGCTTACATAAGCTTGAATAGGCTTACATGAGCTTAAGAATAAGTTAATAAAAGCTTTGACAATAGAATTTTAAAACTGAAATGGCAACAGTAAACATGGGACTTAGAACTTATATAAAAAACTTGAGATTGATACTTAAAAGCACAATACAACAATGTTTCAACTTAAATGTGATACAAACAAACTGAAATTACAACATTTGATTTAAACTAATACACTTTAAGAAAAAAACGACATTTAAGAAAATTATAAAAACTAGCTACCCCTTTCTAGCTTCTTCTATCTTCCTTTTTATAGCTCCAAAAGTCTTCTCCTCTCTCTCTTTGCGAATCCCAGCTGCTTTTACAACCATTGGATGACTTTAAGTGATATTGGCCATTGATTGGTTTTTTGGCGGGAAATGGGGTTTTAACAGTTGGGTGAGATTGAGTGTTAGGAGAGAAGCATTTAATGCCTTTGGAGTGTTGTTGAGGATGAGGGGACATGGAGGAGAAAAGGTGAGGAGGGGGGATGGGAAGGCTGATGTTGCAGGCTAGATGTTGGGAGAGACAGGAAAAGGGCGGGTAGGGTGTATTTATTTGACTTGGGTTGACTGGGGATTAAATATAAAAAGGGGGGTTCAAAACAGCTAGGGTCCAAAGGGTAATATGACAGGGGGTCCAAATTGGTTTAAGGGTTTAATAATCATAGGGACCAATAGTGTAAATTCTGAAAATTCAGGGACCAATCCTGTCAATTTTGCAAAGTTGTTCCAAGGGTTAGAACTTAGAAGTGAAAAGCTCTAAAAGTACAAGGACCAAACTTGACATTTTCCAATTTTTCAAGGACCATTTTTGCTAATTTTGAAACTTGGAGGACTAATTTTGTAATTTCTCAAAACTTTTCACCAAAGGATTAAATATGACAATATATGATTTCAAGAGGACCTTTGGTGATTTTTCTTCTAAAATTAAGGCTCAGGGACTATTTCTGACAATTTTAGAAACTTGGGGGACTGAAACTTCCAATTATGCAAACTTTGCTCATTTTTCATCTGATTTTAAACATTTTGCATCTGAAACATATAAAATGCAATTTTGAGATATTTTCAGTATTTTGATGCATTTCTGAGCATTTTTAAACGTTTTGCAGTTCAGATTGACCCAAAAATGATGAGTATTTACACACTCATCATTATAAAATCCTGTGTAATCTGTTAACATGTCTACCAACGTACCTACTATCATCTCCACTGTTGTCGAGGATGTTCAAGCAGCTGGCTCAGATACTCGCCCACCCATGCTTGACAGAACTGACTACGACTCTTGGGCTCAAAGAATCAGATTGTATTGTCTTGGAAAGGAAAATGGGGTCAACATTCTCAAATCGATTGATGAAGGACCTTATCAGATTGAGACTACAAGAGACTTAATTGATACAGCTGCAGATGGAACAATGATCTATGGAATAGACAGACCAAAGACATATGATGATCTAGATGATAAGGAGAAAAAAAGATTCGATGCTGATATCAGGGCTTCTAACATCATACTTCAAGGTCTTCCAAAAGATATCTACAAGCTGATCAATCACAACACCGAAGCCAAGGCAGTGTGGGATAATGTCAAGATGCTTCTCTCAGGTTCTGAACTTACTATGGAAGATAGAGAATCACAACTCTATGATGAATTTGAGCACTTCAAGATGAAACCAGATGAGAGTGTCTATGAGTATTACGTGAGATTCCACAAGCTTGTGAATGATATGAGAAACATCAGAATGACTATGCCAAACATTCAGCTGAACTCAAAGTTTGTAAACAACATGAATCCCGAATGGCACAAGTTTGTCACCTCTGTGAAGCTAACCAAAGGATTGAAGAATACAAACTATGAGCAACTCTATGCCTTCCTTCTTCAGAATGAGAGACATGTTATGTTTGAAAAAAGGATTCTTAATCAGTTCAAAACCAACCAGGGAGAGATAAGCTCATCAAATGATTCAACTGCCTTCTACTCAAACATTGGAATTACCACCAAAGCATCTCAAGTTATACCCATGGGTAATGGTAATCACAAACTCATTCCTGATCTAATGTTCAAACAAGCTGATGCTGATGCACACGTGGGAAACTTCATTAATCAACTGGCTCTCATGATCAGTCAAAACATGAACTCTCTCCCACACACCAACAACAACCTTAAAACAGCATCTAATCCATACAATCAGGCCACTGTCAGAGATGGGAAGGTTATGGTACAACCAGTTCAAGAAAAGCGGTATGAACAAGGAAGAGGTAGAGTTGATAGAGGGTATGTGGCAAATCAGAATAGGGGAAGGAATGGAAATCAAGGACAAGTAAAGCCGATCAAGTGTTACAACTGTGGTGGTGAGGGACATATTTCAAGGAACTGCACATCGCCAAAACGCCCTCAGAATTTCGAGTACTTCAGGGATAAGATGTTGCTAGTGAAAGCTCAGGACAATGGAGCAGCTTTGGATAAAGAGGAGTTACTGTTTCTTGCTGAAGGGAATGCCAAGACTTATGATGCTGATGTTGATGAACAGCCAATTCAGGAGATAGGTCATAATCATCATAATGCCTTTCAAGTAGCTGATTGTGATGCATTTGACTCTGATGTAGATGAAGAACCTACTGCTCAAACAATCTTCATGGCTAGCATCTCACCTATGGTTTCTCCAAAGGCCTCTCCTCCACAACAAACTGGTCCATCCAAAGACAAAATCATTTCAGAGGTATTAAAACTATATGATAATGTTGATAAGCGAAAGATGCATAATGAAGTACAATCTCTTGAAACTTATGAATCAGATATTGATGATGAGGGTAATAGCAATATTGTCCCATATGATCAATATGTGAAGCAAAGTGAAAGTAAGGTTGTACCAAGTAATGCATCCTCTGCAGTCAATGATGACTATGTTTTTGATGGATTCACTGCATGTGCCCCTGATGATTCTGTTGTCTCTGAACTGAATGCCTATAAAAAAACGTGTTGCTATTTATGAACAACGTGCTAAATTTGAGTTGACCACCCGTGAGCAGGAAATGGACGACCAAATGCGTACAATTATTAGAAAAAGTAATTTTAGAGAAGAAGTATCAAAACAAGAGTTAAACTCCTTACAAGAAAAGCTTTCTAAAACTGCTAAGCAAAAACAAGAACTTCAAGAAAATGTGAAAATGCTTAAGCAAGAATTCAATGCTAAGGAATCAAAACTTTTGAATGATTTTTCTAATCTGAAAACTTTGAAAAACAAGCTTGAAAATAAATTGTACGTACAAGGGAACACCATTCAGACTGCTCACATGATCACTAAGCATAGAGTTCTCAGCGATAAGCATAGTATCCCCATTATAAAGGAATCCAACCCTGAGTATGGTAAGATAGCAAAAGCTGCTCAAAATATAATCTATGATGGCAATGAGATTCTTAAACCTAGACAGACACCTAGTTGCATTGAGTGCACTGAGGAAGATAGAAAATTAGATGATGCATCTAGGGAGAAAATGAATAAGAAGCTAGAAGATCCTGAATGTAAAAAGAATAACATAACGATCAAACCCCATGATTACAAGAAGGAAAACTGGATTTCCTTGAACAAGTTTAAGCCTCAAACGCTGTTAACTCCCGAACAAGTGTTCTGGAAAAAGGATTTAGATAAGCAAAAAGCAGAGAATCTTGTTGTAACAAACCCTCCCCTTAGGATAATGCCTGCAGCGACTGTGTATCCTCCAAATATACCAATGCATTTAGTTCCTAGAACTATTGCCACTAAGAGCAAGACCTTAATCAGCCAATATGTTATATTTCAATTGTTTGTTGACTTTGAGAAAACTTGTAAGAAGAGGATCACACCCACTGGGATAACTGAAGGGGAAAGGGGTTTTGAGCAAACAAAAGAATGTTACTTAACTGAGGTCATGCCTTTCTTTAAACAACTAAAAGATCAATTTGAGAGTCTTAAAAAGGGGATAGATACAGATATTAAAGGAATGGAAAAGGAATTTGATGCAATGATTGTTGAGGTTAGTGACTATGAGCGAGCATTAAAATATAATGAAATTGAGAGGAAGAACTTGCATACCTTAAATGAGAATCTGATTTCTGATTGTATTTCTCAAGATGTGTTCTATACTGCCACTAATTGTTCTATTACTGCTTCTCAATTTCATGAATTATCTGTTGCTTTGAAAGTCTCCCATGATCGTGGCAATGAGCTTGAAATCAAAAACGCTAAACTAAGTGAGAAAATTGAACAGGATGATCACGATAATTTGGTAAAACATTTTTCTAAACTAGAAGTTGAACATTTTGATTTACAACTAAAGTATCAACATCTCAAATAAAATGTTAAAACCTCAAACATCAAGATATCCTCAGATGTTCCAGAGTTTGATGCAGTTTTTGAAATAAACAAACGTGATGAACAGATTCAAGCTCACTATAACACGATCAGAAAACTGAAAGCCCAAATTTCTCAATTAAAGGGTGAAATGAACAATGTGACTGGCTCCCAAATGCCTCCTCATTTAGATTCTCTGAAGTCTCAAAATTTTCATCTTCTAAACTTGGTTAATGCTTTACAAAAGGAAAATGAGAGTTTTCTAGAAGAAAATGAAAAGGTTAAACGTCATTTCAATGAGTTATTTGAGTCAATAAAAGTCACTCGTAACAAAAATAATGAAAAAATAACTTCATTACAAAAGGAAATTGAGAATCTGAAGAGTCAGGTAAAAGGGAAAATGCCAATGACAAATGGGGAGAATGGTGCTTCAAAGATGCATGTCAGTAATAAATATGTTTTGTCTGTGAAATATGTTCCTCCTCATCTTAGGAATAACAAACTTGTTGTTCAAACATATTTCTCATACCTTAAGGACAGCCTAGAATGTCTTTGTGAGATTGTAGAAGAGGATAAGTTAGAGAAACAACTTGATAACGCGATTGGCCATGCATGCTTACATGCCAAACGATCTCAAGAACTTCTAGAATGCTTAATTACTATATGTGTAATACCTGAATTTCTAAAATTCACAAAAAGACCAAAATACCCTTATGATCAAAAGTAAGAATAATTAATTAACAGAATACCAAATAAGCTATGTAAATTCAGAAACTTACAAGAAATATCACATATGATCCAAATAAATTTTAATGACTTTGTAAAGATCATTTTTATAGTTTCTAATATTTATAAAATCATTTTTGTATTTTATATATATGTAGCCGAATATATTTAATATTGTTTTATAAAAAGAATTTAATTAATTAAAAGCCCAATACAAGTTTATAAAATTAAGATTTTATTTATTTCAAGTCCATTACAATACGAAGCCCACAAGAAAATTGGAAAATTATATATATACATAATATACGCTTCATTCCATCCTTAATCACCGAATAAACCTAAACCGACTCCAAAAACCCTACAAAATTCGACTTCCAGTTTCCAAGGCTTGAAACTATTTTTCTTGGACGAGTTTGAAGGTAAAGAAGGTGAATAAAATCGTGTTCGAGGTCCTAAGCTGTTGTTTTGATCGTGGTTAGTTTTGGGTCGATTAGGGTTTTATCGAGAAGGAGTTTGTGTGTTCCTTGTTCTAGCGTTAGAATCTCATCAAGGGTATGTTCCTAATGTTTCTTTCAGTCCTACAAGTCATATAGAACCTGTAAAAATTGGTCATGCATAATTAATAAGTCACACGAAATTGTTTTGGATTAATAACCCTAAAAACGTATAAAATAACGCATGAGCGTATAATAATTTTTAAGACCATGAATTGATTTTTCCAGAAGCTCTTACATGTTATACAACCTGAATAAAATACATGATTGTGAATTCGAAGCTTGTGTAGATTGTCTTGGGTTTTCTTGTTCGATAACGCATAAAAAAGGAAAGAAATATAAAAGGGGCGATTAGGGTTTACATGAACTAGGGTTTTGTTGTTATCATTAAGGGTAATTAATGAAGTAATAATGATGGGTTAAACCTAGGTTTAGGGTTTGTACTTGAATTATGTATATTCGGTTCTAAATAAAAGTTTGGGTTGGTTTTGTAAATTATGAAACTTAAGGGTTATTTTTGTAAAACAGTAAAATACATGTACTAAACGTATAAAATAAGTGTGGGGGTTAAACGTGTAATTTTGGATACTTAGAGGGCCATTTGAATTGTTATTAAATTAAAAAGGGTATGTTTTGTAAATTCTAAAACCTTTGGGCTAAAATGGTAAAATCTGATAATATAAGGGTAGATCGTGAAATTTAAGATGTCAAAGGTGTAATGTGTAATTCTGAGTAATTATGGGTTCGACAAGTGTGAGTTGATTTTGAAGAGAGTCTTAAAAACCATTCTTGGTATTTGTAAACCCTATACTTTGAATGATGATCATATAAGTCCTCAAATAAGATAATTATTGTATTAAGCCTTTAAGTTTACTAATTTTCATTTCCAAACCCATAAGTTTGGCTAATTAATGATTTACACTCTAAAATGTTGAAATTCCTTCTGTCACTAAAATGAGTATATTCTGACAACTCTAAGAATATTAATGAGATTAATCCGTTATAACATTAATGGTGCTAATAAGTATTAAATAAATCATAATCCGTGTAGATTCGTTGAAGGAGACGCGACGTTACATCTTCGTATTCCTACATTCGTTTACTTTCCTCTCATTTGCTTTAAGGTACAGATATTCTGACCTTCGTGGTAAAGGTTCCTTAAGATGTTCTTTTCGTTAGTTTTCCCGTTTTACTTATTAGGGTTTCCAATGCCATTGCTATGAATCCTTTCCTGATTGTTTGACCTGTTGCTTATCTAAACTTATGTTTTATTGAATCATGCGATACTTGATTTGAACTTTATGTTAGGAAGACTTTGATATGCATGTTTGTTGAACTCTACTATGTTTAATTATGAATTTCTATTATGAATGTATGATTTGTGACTGTGATATGAACTTTTGACCTATGTATAGTTGAATATGAACCTTATGATATGAATTGTCTGATATGTTATTTGCTGAACCTTGTGTTTGATTAAGACTTATGTTATAACTGAAATTCGGTTTGACCTAAGTTAGTTTGACACCCGAGCCAAATAATACCTAGTCATGGGGGTTCCATGTCCGTGTCAGTGATGCACCTCTGACATGACTCTAGGGCAGTAGAGTGAAGTTCTGCCACGTCCCTTATCTATTATTTGTTATGAGCTCAATTTATGTTATAATATCAATATATGTTTGTGGGGCGTATGGATGCATCCTAGACCTGATCAGTTGTCCGATATGATTTGTTTAGGTGAATGATGTCGTGTGCAATACGCATCTTCATAAAACTCTGGGAGCTCGCTACTCCGTATTATTTTGAGATTTGTTTTCCATATAGTTATGATGTTTTGATATGATATGTTTTGGGCTCGTGGTAGTTAACTAAATCTTTATTTGATATTTTTTATGTTAAGTATTTTGATTATGATTCGGTATGTTCAAATGTTTATGATTATGTGTTGGGTTATTATATGTTCTTATATATGTGTATGCTTTTGTATGTTTATGTGATTACCGTTTAAAATGCTAGGTTATGATTAATATGTTTAAGTGGGATTTGCATGCTGTGATCTGATGTCATGTTAGTTTCTCGTTATGTGAATTCGTTGAACTGTGGGATGAATGTGTTAGTGTGAAGTGAGTATTCTATAAGTTCAGTATGTATAATTTGTTCAGTTAATTTGTGAACTTTGCTTATATGTTAGTGGTTTATTTGCTTATGTGAACCGCCATGTTTTAATTCTGCTGATGTTAGGATTTGATCTTAGAACTGGTTTAGCTTATGATAGTTGTTTTGACAATTGCTAATGGTTATGCTATGTTTTGTTGGGTATATTTAATTATAGTTGTCTACTATGTTCCTATTTGTTTGTGAGATTGCTATGTTTTGGACTGCTATTTCCGCTGCTGCTATATTGATTTAAGAGTGTTAAATGTTGATTAAATGAGTTGTATGAATGCTATGATCACTTGCTGGTAACTGTTTTCGTTAGTCATTAGACTCTTCGTTTGGCTTATAAATAATTTGTTATTCTTGGTATGCTAAGTGATTGGTTGTTCTGATGTGTTTGTGTTTGTGTCATTAATGTGCTATGAGATGTTTAAACTGTTATGTGATTGTTTGGATTTCTGTATGTTTGAGTTCCGCAGAATCCTAAAAGATTTCCTTATCATTTTATTTTTGGTTTTGTCATTTGTATATTTGTTTTGGTTAGTTTTTACTTCTTTATATCTGTTCACTGAGCTTTGTAAGCTCAGCCGCATTTTCTTTTCCTGCGGCAGGTATTTTAAGTATTTCAAGATGAGCTTATGGGATAGCTGATCTGGGTTGAGAGTAGAGACGAGAGCAAGATTCGATTATAGAGATCTTAGATTTATTTTGAAGTTTAGTTATTTATGTTTTCTTTTGAGTATTTTTGTAAGGCTTTCGCTATTGTATATTATTTAGAAGTTCTGATATGAAACCGTATTGTGATATCTTTACCCTTGTCGGGTCAGGGTGTTACAATATGCCCTAAAACCTTAGGTGAACAAGTCAATCCCTTGATACCTTGTTCTATGCCTAGTGCCAAGTATACAACTCATTCAATGCCCAATGTTATGAATGTGAACTCTAGTATGCCTTCAAGTAGTTTAGATCCCAGCACATCTAAACAGGAAATGCAAAAAGTAGCAAAACCAACTAATGTTCCCATTCCCTCTACAGGAGTAATCAGTGACATTAAAGCGAGCAGGTCAAAGTCTCAAGGCAATACAAGGAATGATAGGACCTTGCAAGCTAAGAATGTGCATTGGAAAAGAGTAGAAGATCACCCTAGGAACACTATGTTTGAGTTGAATAAAACGAATCGTGATGATTCTAGTATTAGCTATAAGCGTACTGTAATTAATTTGAATTCTGCTACAACGTGCAAAACATGTAATGAATGCTTGATTTCTGGTACTAATCATGAATGTGTTGTGAATGGGTTGTCTAATGCTATCAATTGCCCAGTTAAAATTGTTAATGCTAAAAATCATGCTAAGAAGGCTAAAAGGCAAAGACGTAAGAAAGCTAGAAAACAGTGGAAACCCACAGGAAGAACATTTAGAAAGATAGGTTATCAATGGATACCTCTTGGCCATAAGGTTAATCAGACAATGCCCACTACAAAATGGATGCCTACTGGTAGAACTATTCCCTTAAGAAGTGAACATACTTTGAATAGGTCAAATACGGATACTAGCACTGCATCTATTTCTGATGATTCCATTGCTTCTATTTCTGATGTGGTGTTCCAATCACTGTTACTAACCAAATGGAACCCATTCTTGCATGGGGATCCCAATTATCCAGTTATCCATTCTTGTCTGTGTTCAACTGCAGATCGTTCAAATCGTTCTGTGGTACCTGGACTCAGGCTGTTCCAAGCATATGACTGGAGACCGGTCGCGGCTCATGAACTTCGTGAATAAATTCATCGGGACAGTTAGATTCGGGAACGACCATTTTGGAGCTATTATGGGTTATGGAGATTATGTGGTTGGTAAAAGTGTAATTTCCAGGGTATATTATGTGGAAGGTCTTGGTCATAATTTGTTCTCTGTTGGTCAATTCTGTGATTCTGATCTAGAAGTGGCTTTTAGAAAACATACTTGTTTCGTTAGAGAACTTGATGGTGTGGAATTATTAAGAGGTACTCGAGGTTCAAACCTATACACCATCTCTATCAATGACATGATGAAGTCTTCTTCAATCTGCTTGTTGTCAAAGGCTTCTAAAACAAAGTCTTGGTTATGGCATCGTCGTCTCAATCACTTGAACTTCGGCACCATAAACAATCTTTCCAGAAAGGATCTTGTCAGAGGCTAACCCAGATTAAAATATGAAAAAGATCATCTTTGTTCAGCTTGCCAATTGGGAAAAAGCACGAAATATGCCCACAAACCAAAACCCACAAACTCAGTAATGGAAATTCTTCATACCCTTCATATGGATCTGTGCGGTCCAATGAGAGTGCAAACTATTAATGGGAAGAGATATTTGCTAGTAGTGGTTGATGACTACTCCCAATTCACATGGGTTAAGTTTTTGAGGACAAAGGATGAAACTCCAGATGTCATCATTAAACTCATTAAACAACTCCAGATCCGACTCAACAAAACAGTCCGAATCATCCGTACTGACAATGGAACTGAGTTTGTTAATAAAGAACTCAATGAATTTTATGAAAATTTTGGAATCAGTCCTCAAAGAAGTGTTCCTCGAACTCCTCAACAGAACGGTGTAGTTGAAAGACGAAATCGAACTCTTGTAGAAGCTGCAAGAACAATGCTGATTTACTCAAAGGTTCCAATGTTTCTATGGGTGAAGCTATTGCCACTGCATGTTACACTCAAAATCGATCTCTAATTCACACTTCTCATGGAAAGACTCCATATGAACTTGTCCACAATAGAAAACCTGATCTATCATACCTTTGTGTGTTTGGTGCTTTATGTTATCCAACTAATGATGGTCAAGATTTAGGTAAACTAAAAGCTAAAGCGGACATTGGAGTATTTGTAGGATATGCACCAAACAGAAAAGGTTACCGAATCTATAACAAGAGAACCCGAAATATCATGGAAACAATTCACGTTACTTTTGATGAGCTGACCGGTCAAATGGCTCCTGGACAATCCAGTTCTGGACTCGCACCTCAAAATAGTCCCATTGGTTCATCCCTTGTACCAAACTCCTCTCCAACAACTCCATATGTACCTCCATCTGAAGATGATTTGAAGAAATTGTTTGATCCTATGTTTGATGAACAATTTGAGCCAAGTGCCATTGATATGTCAATTCCATCAACAGAAGCTACTTCTATCCCTGTCAATGAAGTCAATCCTTCAGTTTCTATGCCATTAAGTCAGGAAGCACCTGCTGCTGATCAATCTGTCTCATCAACAAACCTTCAATCACCGAATGTACATCATGGAATTGCTTCTGATTCACAGGATGAAGTTAATCACTTTGCTACTCCCGAAGATGCTCCATTTGAAAACATATTTGCACCTGAATCATCATCTGAACCATCTTCATTAGGAGACATCGACTCTGCTACTTCAGTTCCACAACAACAACCACATGAACACCTTAGAAAATGGACACATGATCACCCATTGGACAACATCATTGGAAACCCTTCTCGTCCAGTATCCACTCGTAAACAACTTGCAACCGATGCCTTATGGTGCTTCTTCAACTCCGTACTCTCTAAGATCGAACCTAAAGACGTTAAAACTGCTATGAATGAAGATAGCTGGTTCAATGCCATGCAAGAAGAAATTTATGAGTTTGATCGATTAGATGTATGGGAATTAGTACCTGCTCCAGACTGTGCTATGATCATTGCTCTTAAGTGGATCTTCAAAGTGAAGCTTGATGAGCATGGAGATGTTCTGAAAAATAAGGCTAGATTAGTTGCTAAAGGATATCGTCAAGAGGAGGGTATTGACTTTGAAGAATCATTTGCTCCTGTCGCTCGTATCGAGGCAATCAAAATCTTCTTGGCTAATGATGCAAGTAAGAACATGGTAGTCTATCAGATGGATGTAAAGACGGCGTTTCTCAACGGAGATCTTAAGGAAGTCGTCTACGTCAGCCAACCTGAAGGCTTTGTGAATCCAGAGCATCCTACTCACGTTTATCGTTTGAAGAAGGCTCTTTATGGTTTAAAGCAAGCTCCAAGGGCATGGTATGATACACTATCAAAGTTTCTTCTATCTACTGGATTCAGCAAAGGAGCAGTTGATCCTACGTTGTTCACCAGGAAGTCAGGCAAACATTTAATTCACGTTCAAATTTATGTTGATGATATCATCTTTGCCTCGACTGACCCCAATGAGTGTGACCGTTTTTCAAATGAAATAGGTTCTAAATTTCAAATGTCAATGATGGGACAAATGTCATTTTTCTTGGGATTACAAATTTCACAAAGTCCCAGAGGCATTTTTATAAATCAATCTAAAAATGCTAATGAAATTTTAAAGAAATTTGGATTCGATTCTAGTGACCCTGTTGACACTCCCATGATTGAACGTACTAAACTAGATGAGGATCACTCAGGGATCATGGTAGACCAAACGAAATATCGTAGTATGATTGGATCCCTGATGTACCTCACAGCTAGTAGACCAGACATCTTGTTCGCTGTTTGCATGTGTGCTAGATACCAGGCTAAGCCTACTAAAAAGCACCTTGAAGCGGTTAAACGGGTCTTTCGGTATCTCCAAGGAACCATCAATATGGGACTTTGGTACCCGAAGGACACCGGTATGTCACTAACAGCCTATGCAGATGCTGATCATGCAGGATGTCAAGATACTCGTCGAAGTACGTCTGGAGGTGCTCAGTTTTTGGGTGATAAGCTTGTGAGCTGGTCTTCAAAGAAGCAATTGAGTACTTCTATTTCCTCTACAGAGGCTGAATACATAGTCATGTCATCTTGTTGTGCTCAAATCCTATGGATGAGATCCCAATTATCTGACTATGGCTTTGAATTCAACAAAATCCCTCTGTACTGTGATAATAAAAGTGCTATTGCTCTATCTTGCAACAACGTTCAACACTCAAGAGCAAAGCACATCGACATTCGACATCATTTCATCCAGGAGCAAGTGGAAAACGGTGTGGTGGAACTTTATTTTGTGAAGTCTGAATACCAGTTAGCAGACATCTTCACCAAAGCTCTTCCTAGAGAACGTTTTGAGTTTATACTTCCACGACTTGGTCTTAAGAGCCTACAACCGAAAATACTCAAACGTCTTCAAGAGGAAGAAGAGGAGTAAAAGGTTTTCTTCATCTATCTCTTGTAAATATTTATTCGAAAAACAAAATACAAAATTATAAAACCTTCAAAAATCAAATAGAAAAATATAAAACTTTCAAAATCCATAAAAATTTAAAAAAAAATAAAAAATAAATCGAAAAATCTTCAAAAAATATTGTCATTTTGTCATGTTTTTTTGTATTCGATATATATCTACGGTCTTTGTGCTGTTATTCAAAGAATGACACGGGACTTTAGATGTTGTTCGAATGTAAAAAAAAATAAATAAATAAATAAATAAAATAAAATTGAGAGAAAGAGAAACAGTGGTTTATTGTCATTTCAGGCAGTAACCCACTTTTCAAAGAAAGAACAGAGCCATGCTTTATCTTGGTTTTCTAATCTCATGCTCTGATTCTTTAAACAAATCCTTACTATCTAATGAAAACTAGTTGTTTTGAAAAATAACTCAGACTCTATTTTTGAAAATCATCTGGACTTAAAGTGTGTCAAAATATCTATCTCTCAATCAACAACTTAGGTCATTGATTGAGGGGGAGAATGATTTAAATTAAATTAAAAAGTTATTTGACATTCAATTGTGTTCAAAAGATAATCATGCATGTTTAATCAATGGACTTTAAAGTCTCAAAATCCGATCCTTATCAGTTAAAACGCTTTCAAAATAAAGTCACAATTCTCCTTAAAAGGTATTCCAAATCAAATTTAAATCTTCAGAGATTACAAATCTCAAATGATTTGATAATTGTGATCGGGGGAGAATTTGTGATTTAAATTGGATTTAAACTGATAATTCGATAAATGGTTTCACGTGTGTCTAGCTAGCTTTCCTCCCCACATGTGCCAAACGATTTCAATTTTTCCATGCACATGTTGAGGGGGAGCATCCTTTTGAACCACAAAGATTTGAAATGTGATTGATTTGTCTCTAAGTGCAGGTTCCCTCTAAGTATGTGCAAAACTCTTTCAAACCTCGAGGCATATATTGAGGGGGAGCAAACTTATGAAAACCTCATCCTTCCCTAATATGCTTTATCTACTTGTTTTGATCAGGGAAGTGATGTTGATATCTTTTAGAAAATGGTAATCAAAGAAGTTAATTCTTCCTCTTGCCTCCGTGTGCTAATACAATTTCAAATATATGTAGCACATGTTGAGGGGGAGCTCTTGTTCTAAAAATATCAAAAACAATTCAGGTACAAAATGCTTTGATAATATATCACAAGTATCTGGATTGAGTTTTAAATAGTTTTCAATTGGTTCCAATGGCAGGTGATCAATACCAAATAGACCGACCAACTTTACTTTATGTATGGTGATATAAGGACGATAAGGTTAGGTATTTGTTCCCATGATCCGCCAGAACCGGAGGGATCTACCCAGGGACAATCCACTAGTTAGTGTAGAAGTCCTTAGGTATATTGAAAAAAAAAGTAGAAAAGTGAGATATGGGAAGAGTGCGGACTGAGACTGAGCTAGTACTGGAATAAACCCAACAAGGTTCTAGTTATAAAGTCTCGGTAAGCACTGAAGGGGTTGAAGAATGAAAAAGAATTGAATGAGAAAAGGGTGAAAACAAATAGCCCTCCAATTATTCAACCTTAGGGAAGATACCGGGTTCAATTCATATGCTACTGGTGGTTACCAAGGTAACATCGGTATTGAAGACAAGACGTCATGGACCCAGTGACGCACTGCACTTCAACTTCCCAAACCACTCAAGTTCCTCTTAAAAGGACTTGTTTCATTCTCACGGGGAGCCGACATTATCTATCGACTCTCTCTTAGAGATTGTTGATATTGAAGAAGGAGACCCTCTCCCTAGTCTCCGAAATAGGATCCAAATATGCACAAATTGAGTCTAGAGCCACGAGATCATCAATAAATCTCATTAGGACACGTTCAATGAAGACTCTTTGTTTCACACAATGTGGAAAGAGATATTATTTCTTGAGTCCTACGCATTATCCTTGTGGTATTGCCAGAACATCCGAGTGATATGTAAACATATTCACAATAAAGATAGAAAGCCTTCTGGAGCCAACATCAAACAAGCTCCTGGTAGGTGGCATGTGAGATCTATTCAATAGATCAACCATGTGACAACTGAACAGAAACAATGGGGCGATTCAATCTTTTGAATCAATCCTGGTTCAGGATATGGATTGACGGATACCTTTGAAAAACCGGTCGTTGTGCTTAAAAACTCCTTTCTCTAGCACATCGACTGTGTACAAATACTTCAAATCAAAAGGTATTTATGATTGATAATTGATTTTCATTAAAACCTTCGTTGTATTGCAAAAACTCTTTCTTCAAGCAATACACGATTGTTTTTCAAATCATTTTTCATCAATCAGTGAATCTCAATTCGCTGGTTCACTCACTCCGTGTTGTCTTCTTTGAGACGTTCCGGTTTGAGAACAGCTAGAACAGCTGCGAAACCCTGTCAAGGAGATTCTTAGGAATCCTACCTGATCACAGGCAGTACTTGTACTGATCAACGGGGAACCATGGGTCGTGTACCTTAATTCATCGAAAGTGATCAAAGGCACTTTCGTGTGCTTTTATTGCTAACTGTCTTATGCAGGTACACCCCTACGTTTGCAGCTGATCAGAATAAAGCGGTCATTCCATAGCCGCATGCTCACACAACACATTCATCTACATAGAAATCATGATTAGTGCATCAATGACTCTGATATTATCACTCCATGCTTCTGCTACGCTGCTGCCAATATCATGAATCAACGGAAGCTTCCGCTACTCTGATAAGAATATATCATGATCCACAATGTGGGCATGTCGGTCCAAATGTCACTACATCACATAATACCAACACCACAATGGATGAGTCAGAGATATACTGTGCCTGATGATCTCAAAGCTGGCTCAAAACTCTGTATCACGTGGATCAGTTAAAGACCTCCACTCAGATTATTCATACATGCAAAAATTAAAGTATCAAAGACTACGAGCTATAGAACAAAGAACATGAACAAGAATCCAAGAACAATTTCAATGTAATATCTGTTTGTATTCTATGTAATTGTAATGTGTGTTTGAGGTGACCTCCTTTAGGGGGAGATTGTTAGGATTTAGAAAATCCAGGTATTAAAGTGTCAGTCACCTCAAGTATATGTATCCGTTAGAAAGCTCGTAGTCGTAGTTATTTAATGTTAAGTAGTATTTAGTTAAGTAACACCGTGGAGGACGGACGGGTCTTTACCCACTGTATGCCTGATCCACAGCCCGTAGGGTGGCGTTTTATTGTAAGACTATAAATACTCTCTACCTCCCACGGTAGAGAGTTGGAGCTCATAATAAGATTTTTTCTTTCTCTCACTAAAGTTCCCTAAACCTCTAACTTTCTCTCTCTAGAACCTCTTATACGCCTATTTATGATTATGGTTTAGTGTGTTTGTGAAATCCAATATGTTACATTAACTGAAATATCGTCCAATTCCAAATAGCTGATACGTACCAATGATTCACCGTTAACCACATAATTACACGTTAGTCCAACTTATTATCTGAAAACACTTACTGGTTCTGTATATTGTTATAAAACTGACGAATATGAATCCATTTATTATTAATCAAAACCAACTATCACTTGTTCGACAATACTTAGGAGCAAAACAACGGTTTACAAAAGTCTCGACCCAAAATTGTGACACGAAACTAGGTACCCTTCGACATCATCAAAACCATTATAACCCATCAACTAGTTATGACCAAGAACACATAAGAATGATAAAGATGCAAAAATGCATGAACATGACACAACACACGATACCAATACACTAGTTTACATGTTTTATTAGTTTTAAACGCGTTTTAGACTCGTGTTCATCAAAACTTAACTATGGAACTCACGTTCACAAGACAAAAGGTCTCATTCATGACTCCCTGACTTAGTTATAATAGCATCATTTCCTCTACATCCCAAATCAGTCTCATGGCTACTACTAATGTGTAAGCTCTAAATCGAGTGGTGAGATTACGCAAGGAAATTGCGTAACTCTGATACTTTGAGGGTATCCGTATTATTGACTAATAATATTGAAGCATTGGTTGTTACATTCTGTGTTCATTTGTTTACTTTAATATTCTAAGTATACCCAAGCAGATTTCGCATACAAAATTTTCTCTTTATTGTTTTGGAACTATCCAAGGCAACTACTTAATACAAGCTAAGTGTTATAGATCTAAGGTTTGGGACTCCACACTCTGTGAAAGGTATAGTGTGTGCGAAAGCATGAGGACATGCTTTCTGTGCGTGTATAAGCATGAGGACATGCTCATAGTGTGTGCATAAGCATGAGGACATGCTTATGGGGTGTGCATAAGCATGAGGACATGCTCATTTTGCGTGTATAAGCATGTAGAATGCTTATAGTGAACTACTAAGGTAGGCAGACTTAAATCGTCTACTAACAGGGCACACATTCAACAAGTGTCCAATCAAACCATTCATCAAATAAGCCAATAACATCTCATCAATTATCTCATCAATTAATTCATCTAATGTGTTCTCAATCATCTACATCCTTAAACTAGTCATACGCGAGGCTTAAGCTTGGCAGGCAGGCACGTGGCAGTTATAGGGCTAAGTTTTCTAAAAAGTAGTCTAGGTCTCTGATACCAATCTGTAACACCCTGAAATATGGTCCAGCGGAAGCATACAAACCTTTGGATGCTACTATCTTGGTATCACAACATAAGGTACAAAGAATGGTTTTTATCTCATTTATTTAGAATAAGATTCATTAATTGAAAACATTAAGTTTACATTAATGAAAGTAGTGCGGAAATAGGCCCAAAAGATGTTTAAAGCGGTCCGTTTATTCATCAGAGTCGCCTATGACCATGCTTCTTGCCAAGCGTCTTCCAATATTCAGCTATCGCCTTAAACCTAAGAATACATGCTAAAAAGGTCAGCTTACGCTGGTGAGTTCATAGAGTTTAGTTACAAAATGTAGTAGTGGACCTGATAGAGTTTAATTGCTAGGTGCGACTAAGGCAGATAGATAGTAAACATTCCAATCCAACAATCCATAATCAATCCAATCAATAATCCACAATACGTTTGAGATCTAAATGCAGGGCCCCAGGCGACTCTAGCCAACACAGTTGTAGCAAGGCCTAGAACAAATGCTACCCCGGACTAGGTCGGATACACTTAGCTAGGCATCGCATTATATCATAGAGATGCTACCCTAGACAAAGTAGATAAATGTCGCATGTCTGACCTTTCCCAATCAACACATTAGCAATTCAAAATAGTAGTGGCAGGTCCAACAAATAGTTGTTTTCACTTAAAATACATAAGATCACAATCCAAAATCAAATATTCCAAACAACAGTCATTCTCACATAATATTCACATATCCAAATACGGTTGGTTAAAAGCAGCATGTATTCTCCCCCAAAATAGTTATGAAAACTTTGGAAAAGAGGGGCTATGAAACTTACCTTAGCCACTTCAATGCAATATTCACTATTGACATGACTGGCATCTAAAGCTAATCTCCATGGCATCCAGAAAAAGGTACGACAAGTATGATAAAATAGAAGCGGCGCAACCTAATGCGTATACGATATTCTTAAAATACGGCTCATATGATAAAGAAGTTAATAAAAGTAATGTGTCGTAGTTTTTGTGGATCATTCATGTCATTACTTTCAAAAGTCCATTATCGTTCCCAAAAGTTTGTAATTAATATCTCAAAAGATTTAGTTTTAACGTTTCGTGTGGTGGTAAGAAACATAGATGCGACGTACAACTCACGCGAAAGAAAAGAATACGTCGACATAGTCAAGACATACTACTAGAACGCACTGCAAAAGGAAAAGACATCGACCAAGTTAAGAAATACTGAAAATAATCAAGCTAGTCAAAAACTAGGAAATGACGACATCTACCCATGACCCCTAAATAAGTTAACTTTCAATAATGTCTCTATAATCCCAACGTACATGTTTATCATAGAAGATAAGTTTCCATATCGCTTAATTACTAAAGGTCTCATATTCATTACTCGTAATTATACAAGTTTATAAGAAAGTACTTCATATAAGGTATACTAAGTAGTATATTATAAATGACATGTTCACTTATTCAATGTTTCCAAAACATTACGTCCTTATCACACCGTCTTCTCAAAATAACATTTCCCAACAAGTTATAAAAGTTAACTTGTGATTATAAAACACGAGTTTTTATCGTAGTTCATAAGGGTTTTATAATAAATAAAACCATATTTATTGACAATATATATCTGAATATCTTGTTATTAGTTAAAATGAGAAAATAGAATATTTAAGCATATCACGAAACAAATATATTAAACTCATTTCCGAGTCTAATACATTATACTCGTTTAAGCTAACGCGTTTAATATAGTACAACTTACAACCAATATGACCCGTGTATCAAATCTTATTCAAATTTATAAAAAGTAGTCGGATCTTATAACGTATACATAATGTTCGATATTAATTATTAACCACATATCTAGTCTTAATGTTTATCACTCCGTTTTACAAGTATCTAGTTCATTGTTAACACTCGTTCAATATCGTTTATCCCGATAATTCTATTCCTTTATCGTTGTATAATTAATTTGTTATAAAATTATATCATTAAGTACATATATATATACATAAGTAACCAATGGTTGTATAGCAAGTTCACCCGTTGACATTTTATCATTAACCATTTCACTACTTCCGACGTTCCATTTTAACAACCATTAGCTCTAATATGTTCATTAGTATCCGTGATATCCGTAATGTACTAATATCAAAGTTTATTAAAATTTACTAGTCATAGGTTCGGTAAATTGGATGACCCGCACAAGTTTTAAGATTAAATTAACATGTTATTATACCTTTACTCGTAACACCAAACAACTTATAGTTTATTTTTAATGGGATACGCGGCCCAAGGACTTAGCTAAGATCATGGATTCGTAACTGAGATGGGCTTCGGCCCATCGAAATAACCAAGCGCACCCTACATTGCTACGTAACATAGTTTATGACTGTTAGGAATTGGAAATTCCAGTTATTAAAGTGTCGGTCACCTCAAGTATATGTAATCGTTAGAAAGCTCGTAGTCGTAGTAAATTTAATGTTAGGTAGTATTTAGTTAAGTAACACCGTGGAGGACAGACGGGTCTTTACCCACTGTATGCCTGATCCACAGCCCGTATGTGGCGTTTATGTAAGATACTATAAATACCCTCTACCTCCCAAGGTAGAGGGTTGGAGCTCATAATAATACTTTTACTTTCTCTCACTAAGTTCCCAAACCTCTAAACTTTCTCTCTCTAAAAACATCAAGTTATACGCCCTACTTGATCATAGTTTGATGTGTTTGTGAAATCCAATATGTTACAAATGGTATCAAGAGCCATGGTTTGATCATCTCTCTTACATGTCCTTGGATTTCTAGTGGTTTTATATGGTTTTTGGGTTTGAAAACGTTTAGTGGTTTTTGCATCATTTAGATCATTTGTTGTGTTAAAGTTTGAATTTTGATTGTACTTTTGTGTTTAGAATCATTGTAAGTGCTTGGGTTTTGATTTGGAAAGCTTGAAACACTGTGGTTGGGTTAGTTTTGGATTGAAAAGTGTTGTGTTTGAACTTTTCTTGTTAGCGACTTGAGTCTCGGATGTGTTTTCTTGGTAGCGACTTGTTTTGATATTTTTCAGCGACCTGTTGTTGAAGTGGTAGCGACTTGAGCACTAGCGACTTGTCTATTGAGACAAAGCGACAAATAGTACAAAGTAGTGGTTGTACCATTACGGCTAGCGACTTGTCAACTTAGCGACTTGTCTTTACAATTTTCAGCGACTTGGCTTTGTTGTGGGCAGCGAGTTGTTCTTTAGCGACTTGCCCTCTTAGCGAGTTGTTCCTTAGCGACTTGCCCACTTAGCGAGTTGTTCTTTAGCAACTTGTCTACTTAGCGAGTTGGTACTATTAGTGAGTTTTTCTTTAGCGACTTGTCTACTTAGCGAGTTAGTACTATTAGCGAGTTGTGTCTAGCGACTTGTATACTTAGCGACTTGGTTTCTTAGCTACTTGTCTTCAAGGGTTATAGCGACTTGGTTGATTATTGTTTCTAATACGGTTTTCTCTTGATTTAGTAAAATCCCGTGAAAGAATCTATTTCCGGGTTTAATCATAGAGTTATAAAATCCCGTGAATTCTGTAAACATGTCTACCAACGTACCTACAATCATCTCTTTTGTAGCTGAGGACGTTCAAGCTGCTGGATCAGATACTCGTCCACCCATGCTTGACAGAACTGACTATGACTCATGGGCTCAACGAATTAGGTTGTATTGTCTGGGAAAGGAAAATGGGGTCAACATTCTCAAATCTATTGATGAAGGACCTTATCAAATTAAGACCACCAGAGATGTTCTTGAAACTGCTGCGGATGGTACAGTGATCTTAGGTTTGGACAGACCAAAGACGTATGATGAGCTCAGTAATAAGGAGAAAAAGAGATACGATGCTGATATCAGGGCTTCAAACATTACACTCCAGGGTCTTCCAAAAGATATCTACAAGCTTATCAATCACAACACTGAAGCCAAGGCGGTTTGGGATAATGTCAAGATGCTTCTCTCGGGTTCTGAATTGACTAAGGAAGATAGAGAATCACAACTGTATGATGAATTTGAGCACTTTAAGATGATACCAGGGGAAAGTGTCACTGAATATTACGTGAGGTTCCACAAGCTTGTGAATGACATAAGGAATATCAAAATGACTATTCCAAATATTCAACTAAACTCAAAGTTTGTGAACAACATGAATCCCGAATGGCACAAATTTGTCACTTCAGTCAAGTTAACTAAGGGTTTGAGGAACACTAACTATGAACAATTGTATGCATTCCTACTTCAGAATGAGAGACATGCTATGTTTGAACGAATGATTCTTGAACAGTTCAAGTCTAAACAGGGAGATACAAGTTCGTCAAATGATTCAACAGCCTTTTATACCAATGTAGGAATTACCACCAAAGCTTCTCAATTCATACCCACGGGAAATGGTAATCACAAACTCATTCCTGATCCAAGGTTCAAGCAACCTGATGCTGATGCAGTCATGGAACATTTCATCAATCAACTGGCTCTTATGGTTAAGCAAAACTTGACCCTCACTCCACACACCAACAGTCTACACACTAACAATGAAATCCGAACTGCATCCAATCTACACAATCATGCTCTTGTCAGAGATGGAAAGATTATGGTGCAACCAGTTCAAGCTAGGCAGTATGAACAAGGAAAAAGTGGAGTAGGTGGAGGTTATGTGGCTAATCAGAATCGTGGAAGGAATGAAAATCAAGGACAAGCAAATCCAATCAAGTGCTACAACTGTGGTGGTGATGGACACATTGCAAGGAACTGCACATCTCCAAAACGCCTTCCAAATGCAGAGTATTTCAGGGACAAGATGATGTTGGTGCAAGCTCAGGACAGTGGTGCGGTTTTGGATGAAGAAGAGTTGTTGTTTCTTGCTGAGGGAAATGCCAAAACCTATGATGCTGATGTGGATGAGCAGCCAATTCAGGAAATAGGTCACAATCATCAAAATGCCTTTCAAGTAGCTGACTGTGATGCATTTGACTCTGATGTCGATGATGAACCTACTGCCCAGACAATCTTCATGGCTAGCATTTCACCAATGGTCTCTCTAAAGGTCTCGTCACCACAACAGGCTAGTCCATCCAAAGATTCAATCATTTCAGAGGTATTAAAACTATACGATGAAGTTGATGAGCAAAAGATACATAACGAATTACAATCTCTTGAAACTTATGAATCAGATATTGATAATGAGGGTAATAGCAATATTGTCCCATATGATCAATATGTGACACAAAGTGAAAGTGAGATTGTACCAAGTGATGCATCTTCTGCAGTCAATGATGACTATGTTTTTTTTTAATACACTGCATGTGCCCCTGATGATTCTGTTATCTCTGAACTAAATGCCTATAAAGAACAAGTTGCTATTTATGAACAACGTGCTAAGTTTGAGCTAACTACCCGTGAGCAGGAAATGGATGACCAAATGCGTACAATTATTAGAAAAAGTAATTTTAGAGAAGAAGTGTTAAAACAAGAGTTAAACTCCTTACAAGAAAAGCTTTCTAAAACTGTTAAGCAAAAGCAAGAGCTTCAAGATAATGTTAAAGTGCTTAAACAAGAATTTAATGCTAAGGAATCAAAACTTTTGAATGACTTTTCTAATCTAAAAACTTTGAAAAACAAGCTTGAAAATAAGTTGTACGTACAAGGGAATACCATTCAGACTGCTCACATGATCACTAAGCATAGAGTCTTCAACGATAAGCATAGCATTCCCCTCGTAAAGGAACCCAATCCTGAATATGGTAAAGTGGCTAGAAAAGCTCATAAGGTAATATATGACGGCAATGAAATCCTTAAGCCTAGGCAGAAACCTAGTTGCGCTGAGTGCACTGAGGAAGATATGCAATTAGAAGAAGTCAATAGGGCGAAAATGGATAAGAAGCTAAGAGATCCTGAGTGTTAAAAGAAAAATATAACGGTCAAACCCCATGATTACACTAAGGAAAATTGGATCTCCCTGAACATGTTTAAGCCTCAAACTCAATTGACCCCAGAACAAATTTTTTGGAAGAAAGATATGGATAAGCAAAAAGCAAATGTACTTGTTGAAACAAATACTCCCCTTAGGAAAGTGCCTGCAGCTACTGTGTATCCTCCAAATACACCAATGCATTTAGTTCCTAGAACTATTGTCACCAATAGCAAGACCTTAATCAGCATGTATGTTGTTTATCAACTATTCGTTGATTTTGAGAAGACATGTAAGAAGAGAATCACACCTATAAGGATAACTGAAGGGGAAAGGGGTTTTGAGCAAACTAAAGAATGCTATTTAACTGAGGTCATGCCTTTCTTTAAACAATTAAAAGGTCAATTTGAAATTCTTCAAAAGGGGATAAACTCGGATATTAAAGAAATGGAAAAGGAATTTGATGCAATGATTGTTGAAGTCAATGATTATGAACGAGAACTCAAATATAATGAAATTGAAAGGAAGAATTTGCATATCCTTAATGAGAACTTAGTATTAAGTTGTGTGGCTCAAGATGTGTTTTATACTGTTACTAAGCATTCTATTACTGCTTCTCAATTTCATGAATTAAGTGTTGCTTTCAAACTTTCCCATGATCGTGTCATTGAGCTTGAAAACAAAAACTCATAACTAAATGAGAAAATTGATCAGGATGATCACGATAATTTGGTAAAACACTTTTCTAAGCTAGAAGTTGAACATTTTGATTTGCAACTAAAATATCAACATCTCAAAGAAAATGTCAAAACCTCAAACATCAAGACATCCTCAAATGTTCCAGAGTTTGATGCACTTTTTGAAATAAACAAACGTGACGAACAGATTCAAGCTCACTGTAACACGATCAGAAAGTTGAAAGCCCAAATTTCACAATTAAAGGGAGAAAAGAACAATGTGACTGGCTCCCAAATGCCTCCTGCTTTAGATTCTCAGTGTTCTCAAACTTTTCATCTTCAAAACTAGGTTAATGTTTTACAAAAGGAAAATGAGAGTTTTCTAGAAGAAAATGAAAAGGTTAAATGACACTTTAAAGAGTTATATGATTCAATGAAAGTCACTCGTGACAAGAACAATGAAAAAATAACGTCTTTACAAAAGGAAATTGAGAATCTGAGGAGTCAGGTAAAAGGGAAAATGCCACTTGTCTTTAATGAGAATGTTGTATCAAAGTCATCTGCAGACTCTAAATATACTGTGACTGTTAAATACATTCCTCCTCATCTTAGAAATAACGAACTTGTGTTTCATAACTATGTTGCTCACCTTAAGGATAGTCTAGAATGTCTCTATGAGATTGTAGAAGAGGATTTCATAAATAAGCCACTTGATAGTGAAATTAGGTTTGCTTGCATTCAGACCAAACAATCTCAGGAGCTGTTAGAATGTTTAATAGCAACATGTCCTAAATCCTTACGTGAGAAAGATAAAGTTGTGATGCCTTATTCTATGCCTAGTGCTAAGTATGCAACCCATTCTATGCCCAGTATTAAGAAAGTGAACTCTAGAGTGCCTTCAAGTAGTTCAGATCCCTGCACGTCTAGTTCAGGAATGCAAAAGGTAGCCCAACCAACTAATGTTCCCATAATTCCCTCTACAGGAGTAATCAGTGACATAAAAGCAAGCGGGTCAAAGCCTCCAAAGTAAGATAGGACCTCGCAAGCTAAGAATGTGCAATGGAAGAGAGTAGAAGACCACCCTAGGAACATTAATTTTGAGTTGAATAAAATGAATCGTGTTGATTCTAGTATTAGCTATAAGCGTACTGTAATTAATTCGAATTCTGCTACTATCTGCAAAACATGTAATGATGATTGCTTGGTTTCTGTTACTAATCATGTGTGTGGCGTGAATGATTTGATTAATTATGTTAAACACCCAGTTAAAATCGTTAATGCCAACAATCATGTTAAGAAGGCTAGAAATCAATGGTGGAAGAAGGTTAGAAAACATTGGAAACCCACAGGAAGAAAATTTAGTAATGTAGGTTATCAGTGGATACCTACTGGCCGCAAGCTTAGTCTTAATGAGTTGTGCCCTAAATTATCTAAGTCAATGCCCATTAGAAAATGGATGCCTACTGGTAGAACTATTCCTTTAAGAAGTGAACATACTTTGAATAGGTCAAATACGGACACTAGCACTGCATCTATCCCTGATGATTTCATTGTGTCTACTTCCGATGTGGTTGTTTCAATCACTGTTACTAACCAAATGGAACCCATTCTTGCATGGGGATCCCAATTATCCAGTTATCCATTCTTGTCTGTGTACAACTGCAGATCGTTCAAATCATTCTGTGGTACCTGGACTCAGGCTGTTCCAAGCATATGACTGGAGATCGCTCGCGGCTCATGAACTTTGTGAGTAAATTCATTGGGACTGTTAGATTCGGGAACGACCATTTTGGTGCAATTATGGGTTATGGAGACTATGTTGTTGGTGATAGTGTAATCTCCAGGGTATATTATGTAGAAGGTCTTGGTCATAATCTGTTTTCTGTTGGTCAATTCTGTGGTTCCGATCTAGAGGTGTCTTTTAGAAAACATACTTGTTTCGTTAGAGAACTTGATGGTGTGGAACTTTTAAGAGGAACACGAGGTTAAAATCTATACACCATCTCTATCGAACACATGATGAAGTCTTCTCCAATCTGCTTGTTGTCAAAGGCTTCAAAAACAAAATCATGGTTATGGCATCGTCGTCTCAATCACTTGAACTTCGGCACCATTAATAATCTTTCCAGAAAGGATCTTGTAAGAGGCTTACCCAGACTAAAGTATGAAAAAGATCATCTTTGTTCAGCATGCCAATTGGGAAAAAGCAAGAAAGATGCCCACAAACCCAAACCCACAAACTCAGTAATGGAAGTTCTGCATACCCTTCATATGGATTTGTGCGGACCAATGAGAGTGCAAACGATTAATGGGAAGAAATATATTTTAGTCGTTGTTGATGACTACTCTCGATTTACCTGGGTAAAGTTTTTGAGGTCAAAGGATGAAACTCCAGATGTCATCATCAAACTTATCAAGCAGCTTCAGGTTCGACTTAACAATACTGTTAGAATTGTTCGAACAGACAATGGCACAAAGTTCGTTAACAAAGACTTAAGTCAATTTTATGAAAGTATTGGAATCAGTCATCAAAGAAGTGTTCCACGAACTCCTCAACAGAATAGTGTAGTTGAAAGACGAAATCGAACTCTTGTGGAAGCCACAAGAACAATGCTAATTTATTCAAAGGTTCCAATGTTTCTTTGGGCTGAAGCCATTGCCACTACTTGCTACACCCAAAATCGTTCCCTCATACATACATCTCATGGAAAAACTCCATACGAACTTGTCCATAAACGAAAACCCGATCTCTCCTACTTTCGTGTGTTTGGTGCTTTGTGCTATCCAACAAATGACGGTCAAGATTTAGGTAAATTAAGAGCTAAGGCGGAAATTAGAGTTTTTGTAGGTTATGCATCAAACAAGAAGGGTTACCGAATCTACAACAAAAGAACTCGAGATATCATGGAAACTATTCACATCACGTTCGATGAGCTGTCCGGGCAAATGGCTCCAGGACAATCAAGTTCTGGACCCGCATCACAACCTTCATTAAGTAGTCCTATTGGTTCGTCTCTTGTACAAAATCTCTCACCAGCAACTCCTTATGTACCTCCTTCAGAAGATGATTTGAAGAAATTGTTTGATCCAATGTTTGATGAACACTATGAGCCAATTGCTAATGATCTGTCAAATCCATCAACAGAGGCTGCTCCTATCCCTGTCAACGAAGATAACCCTTTAGTTTCTATGTCATTAAGTCAAGAAGCGCCTGCTGATGATCACTCTGTCTCATCATCAGATCCTCAATCATCGAGTGTACATCATGGATTTGTTTCTGGCACCTATGATGAAGATAACCCCTTTGCTACTCCTGAAGATGCTCCCTTTGAGAACATATTTGCTCCTGAACCATCATCAGAACCATCTTCATCAGGAGAAAATGACTCTGCTACTTCAGTTCCTCAACAACAACCACATGAACACCTTAGAAAATGGACACATGACCATCCATTGGACAACATCATTGGAAACCCCTCTCGTCCTGTATCCACTTGTAAACAACTTGCAACTGATGCCTTATGGTGCTTCTTCAACTCTGTACTCTCTAAAATCGAACCAAAAGACGTTAAAACTGCCATGAATGAAGACAGCTGGTTCAATGCCATGCAAGAAGAAATTCATGAGTTTGATCGACTCGATGTATGTTGGGATATAAAAGTACTGAAGATATGAAAGTACTGAAGATTGATGAAAGTACTGTAAGCTGCAAAGTACTGGAAAAAATCAAAGAGTCAAAGTACTGCTAAAGACAAAGTAAAAGTACTGCATAACGAAGTCAAAGTACTGCAAAAACAAAGAACTGTTATATTCGTTTATGGAAAGTATTGTAACTCTAGAATATTCTATGTTTAGATTACTTGTCGTACAAGGATACAAATTGTAAACCGACTAGGATATCCTTGAGCCTATAAAAGGACTCCTAGATTGGCATTAGAGAGGTACGAGTTTATGAGTTTTAGAGTTTACGAATTCACAAGGTATTTAGTGTTTTAGAGAGAAGTTCGATAATCTTAGAGTTTTTTAGAGTATCTGCATAATAAGCAGATTTAGAGTTAATAATAAAAGTTATTCTTCTTAGCTTTGTTAAGTAAATTCTGCGTACTTGATAAAGATTGCTCAGTGTTTCTTTGTTAATAACTTAGGATTTATCCGAGGTTATTAAACCTTAAAAAGCTAGTTAAAGTTAGTTTGATTAAAGTATATCGATCCAACAAGTGGTATCAGAGCTTGTGTGGAAACTCTGACAAGGAAGAAACCCTACTTCAACAATATTCAAGATGTCGAATGAAGCTGTTCCACCACCCTCAATCACCTCACTCATAATTCCAATAATCATGAAGGGAGAATATGATCTCTGGTGCATGAAGATGAGGCAGTATATTGCCATTACAGACCATGCTCTATGGAATGTAATTGTGAATGGGAATGAAGTAGTTCCAGAACCCATTGATATTCCTGGACAACCCAAAGCACCGAAGGCAGTCTTACCAGCAGCAACCCTAAGGAATCAAGAAAAGGCACTAAACATTCTCTTATCTGCCATTCCAGATGGTCATCTTCTCAAATTTCATGATGCTAAAGATGCTAAGCAGCTCTGGGCTGCTCTCAAGACCAGATTTGGAGGGAATGAAGCTTCTAAGAAGATGCACAGAAATCTGCTGAAGCAACAGTTTGAAACTTTCACAGTTGGTGAAAGAGAGAGTCTTGATGCTGCATATGATAGGTTTCAGAATCTCCTCAACATGTTGGAGCTATACAAGGCAGAAGTATCAGTTGAGGATGCTAATTTGAAGTTTCTAAGGAGTTTGCCATCTACATGGCATGTGATTGCTACTATGATCAGAGGACAACAAGGTTTGGATGTCATGGACTTTGATGATCTCTACCATCAACTGAAGGTGTATGAGCATGAGATGAGTGGTCAAACAAATTCCAAGTCTCATAGTATTGCTTTTCTATCATCTGAAAAGAAGAGCAGTACTTCAATCAAAAGTACTGCTTCTCCTCAAAGTACTGTTTCTCAAAGTACTGTTGTTTATACCCCTTCTTCATATGCTCAGCAGGCCCCACCAACTACCACTATGCACTCAGATGAAGTTGTGTGCTCATTCTTTGCACAGCAAGCCAGTTTACTTGTCACTTATGAAGAAGATCTAGCACAGATTAAAGAAGATGCACTTGAAGAAATTGATATCAGGTGGCAAGTTGCTATGATCACTGCAAGGATCAAAAAGTACATGAAGAAGACAGGTAAAAGCATTGATTTCAAACCAAAACAGGGAATAACTTTTGACAAATCCAAAATTGAATGCTTCAATTGTCAAAAGACTGGTCACTTTGCAAGGGAGTGCAGATTTGCTAAGTATCAAGCAAACAGAACATCTGAGAAGCCAAAACTTGAGCTCAAAGAAATTCCAATTACTGAAACAAAGGCTTTGGTTGCTCAAGAGAAGTTATCAGAAGTTGACTGGAGTGAAGAGTTTGATGATGAACCAGTGACTTACTGTATGGTAGCAGTGGAAGATGTAGTTGAAGAAATAGTGGAAGCATTGGACTGGAGCACTGCTTTTGATGAAGAACCTGAACATGCTGCTTTGGAATCTGATGATGGCTTTGGAGGATTTGATTGGAGCAAAGAAAGTGAAGATGATCCTGTTCTTCTTGCAATGGTGGCTACTTCACCAACTCAGTCTCCTATCTCTAAGGTATGCTCAAACTGTTATGATTTTTATCAAAGATTACTTAACAGTTATGTAATTGAAAGAGATAATTGTGTTAGGGCTAGGTCTGAGGTAGGTGGTTACCAAATAACCTTAGAATCTATAGAAGCCAAAATTTTAGCACATGAAAGTAATGAAGTAGCTTGGGCTGAAAAATATGAACAACAGGATTACCAGTTAAAACTAAGTGAATGGAAATTAAACTGTAAAATTGCTGAAATTGAGAAATTAACTAAGGAAAGAGATGATTTGTTAGCTAAGTTTGATGCCTGGAAAGAATCTGGTTTGTCACATGTTTCTTATGTTCAAAAAACAGCAAAGAGCCTACCTTAAAACTGGATTAGGTTTTGGAATGGATTTTAGTAAACTAGAAGAAAACCAATCTAGTGATCAGGATGAAGGTGATTTTGAGGACATAACCACTAGTGATGATGAACTCATTAATTATGTAGACTCATCTAGTAATGAAGGTTCATTAAGTGATACACCTCCTGAGTATAAGAAAGATAATGAGTATCATGCAGTTCCTCATCCTACTGGTATTCATCAACCCCCTAGGCCTGATGTTTCTCGTTTTGGAGTAGACAGTCTAGAGTTTAGGAAAAAGCTTGTAGCTCAATCTAGGTCTGAAAAACACAAAGAATCTGTTGAAAATAATGTTCAAAATCAAGCAGTACCTTTAAATCAAAGTACTGCTCCACAAGCAGTACCTTCTGCAAAAATCTTTTCAAAACAGTACTGCTAAACCTTTTTGGGATAACTTTGGTCAAAACAGGTTTCATCATTCACCAAGAAGGCAAAATAATTTTGGGCATAGACATAAAAGAAATCACTTTGGAAGTATGGGTCAAAAACTGTGTTTTGTGTGTTTTAGTCCTACTCATTTAATCAAGGATTGTGAACATCACTCAGAATACCTTAGCAAATTTCCAAAGAACATATCTGCCAACCACAAACCTAGAGAGCACAAATCAGTTTGGAATAATTCAAATAGGGATAATCATAGAAACTTCACACCAGATCATAGATACCTACATCAGAGAAGACCTTTTTCAAAACCTTCAGTATCTCACAGTACTTTCCAAAGTACTGCTCAGCCAAAACAAGGTACTGATCACACTATTTGGAATAGGAATCCTAGGAGATCTCTCTATCAACCTAGAAGGTATTACAATTCACATAGGGGATCTAGATCACAGGAACCACGTGTTAAACCAGAATGGGTTAAGAGAGAAAGTACTGCTAAGGGACACACCGTACTTTCAACAAAAAGTGAATCTGATGTTTTTGTGATACAAGAAAAAGCTGATACTCTTGTAAAAGAGATTTATGTTGAAAAACCAGAAAGTTTTGAAAATCCACATGCTAAAGATCAAAAGATAATTCTGGATCATCATTTGAAAGATAGTGGGAATTACATACTCAAAGAATTTGAGTTTGTAACTCCACAAGGGGAACACAAGTCAGTAATGGCTTGGGTTCCTAAAAATCACTAACTCTTTTCTTTGTGTGCAGGGAAACCCAGAAGAGGAGCTTAAAGATCATCTAATTGTGGATAGCGGTTGCTCTGGAAGCATGACAGGAGACAAAGAGATCCTGTCTGATTTTAGAAATATTAGTGGAGGAAGAGTTGCATTTGGGAATGATCCCAATGGAGGAAAGATTACTGGAAAAAGGAACTATCAAAGCAGGGCTTATAGACTTTGAGAATGTTATATATGTGAAGGAGCTTAAGTTCAACTTGTTATCAGTCTCTCAAATTTGTGATAAAAAGCATCCTGTGTTATTCACTGACACAGAATGTCTCATCCTTTCCTCTGATTTTAAGCCTGTTGATGATGAATTAGTAGTCCTTAGAGTACCAAGGACAAATGATGTGTATAGTTTAGACATGAAGAGTCTACATTCTTATGGAAGAGCCACATGTTTGGTGGCTAAAGCAACATCTGAAGAGGCACATCAATGGCATAGAAGATTGGGCCATGTTAATTTCAAGAATATCAACAAACTGGTCAAAGGCAATCTAGTTAGAGGTTTACCTTCAAAGACTTACAAGAATGATCAATCATGCTTGGCATGCAAGAAGGGTAAACAACACAAAGCTTCCTGCAAGAAGCTTGAGGAGAGAACTATCAGAGAACCATTGGAGCTGTTACATATGGATTTATTTGGACCTGTCTCTGTGGCAAGTTTAAACAAGAATAAGTACTGTTTGGTTGTTACAGATGATTGCAGTAGATTCAGTTGGGTTTTCTTTTTGGGTTTTAAAGATGATACTTTTGATGCTATTCAGACACTGATTATAGCACTTGAAAACCAATTGAGACTCAAGGTTAGAGGTATTAGATGTGATAATGGAACTGAATTCAAGAACAAGCTTATGGATGAATTTTGTGCAAACAAGGGCATAAAGAGGGAGTTTAGCATTGTAAGAACACCACAACAAAATGATGTTGCAGAGAGAAAGAATAGGACTTTGATTGAAGCAGCAAGAACAATGCTAGCAGATTCCCATCTACCTATTCAATTCTGGGCAGAAGCTGTAAGTACTGCGTGCTATGTACTTAACAGAGTCTCTGTCACCAAACCACAGATGAAGACACCCTATGAATTGCTGATGGGCAATAAACCCAACATTCGTTTTATGAAGCCTTTTGGATGCCCTCTCACTATTTTAAACACCATTGATAATCTGGGGAAGTTTGATGGCAAGTCAGAAGAAGGATACTTATTGGGTTATTGCACTAACAGTAAAGGCTTTAGAGTATACAACAGAGTTACTAAGAAGATTCAAGATTGTCTTCATGTTGAGTTTTTAGAAGATCAAGACAATGAGAAAGGTAAAGGTCCTGATTGGATGTTTGATCTTGAGGTTTTAACTCCTTCAATGAATTATGTACCTGTTAGAGAAGAAAATCAACCTGTGCACAATGGAGAAGATTTACAATATGTTGTTCATGGAGTTCATATTAGACCGAATTCTGTCCCTGATAAAGATCCTGTTAGTCCAAAACAAAGTACTGTTGCACCATAATCCTCATTATCTGCTGAGGATCAATCTATTCAAGAGGAACTTAATCAGATGCTTCTTCAAGATGTATTAGCACATTCTTACACTGATGAACAAAGGAGAGCTTATGAAGAGGCAAAGAAGAAGAACAAGACTGCAGAGTACTCTCACAGTACTTTTGACAGTACTTTCGAACAAAGTACTGCTGCAACAGTTGACAGTACTTTAGATGATTTGCATGATCCTACCATGCCTGAATTAGAGGAAACTGATGATGAGTTTGCAGATGAAGGTATTTTCTCAGATTCCAATGATGATGCTGATTATACTAACTTGGATGATGCATATGGAGTTCCACAGTCTCCAATCTTAAGGATTCATTAGAATCATCCTACTGATCAAATCATTGGTCCTTCAACTTCTGGAGTGATGACAAGACATAAAGCTAAGAGTTTTACTAAACCTCATAATGCTTTACTTAGCTTTGTCTACAAACAAAACAGGCTGAATCATAAGGACCATCAAACCTGCCTCTTTACTTGTTTTATCTCTCAAGAGGAACCCAAGAACATTGCTCAAGCTTTGACTAAAGAAAGCTGGGTTGAATCTATGCAGGAAGAACTTCTTCAATTTAAACTTCAAGAAGTTAGGGTTTTATGTGATCTTCCAAATGGAAAGAAAGTTATTGGAACCAGATGGGTTTTCAGAGTCAAAAGAGATGAAAGAGGTAATGTTATCAAGAATAAGGCAAGGTTAGTAGCACAAGGCTACAGACAAGAAGAAGGAGTAGATTATGATGAAGTGTTTGCTCCTGTAGCAAGAATAGAAGCTATTAGGATATTTCTTGCTTTTGCTTCTTATATGGGATTTCAAGTTTACCAGATGGATGTCAAGAGTGCCTTTTTATATGGCAAGATTACAGAGGAATTTTATGTCAAACAACCTCCTGGTTTTGAAGATCCTAAACACCCAAACAAAGTCTACAAGGTGGTTAAGGCTCTTTATGGTCTTCATCAGGCACCTAGAGCTTGGTATGAGAGGCTCTCTACATTCTTATTGCAACATGGATACAGGAGGGGAGCTATAGACAAGACTTTGTTTATCAAGAGAGACAAGAAAGATATAATGTTAGTTCAAGTCTATGTTGATGATATCATCTTTGGGGCTACCAAACAGTCCATGGTTAAGGAGTTTGAGCAGCTGATGCAGAAAGAATTTCAAATGAGTTCAATGGGAGAGTTAACTTTCTTTTTGGGACTTCAGGTTAAGCAGTCAAAGGAATGAATTTTTATCAGTCAAGACAAGTATGTTATTGACATACTTAAGAAATTCAATTTTGATAATATGAAGACTGTTACTACACCTATTAAATCTATCAATTCATTGGGCAAAGATGAAGATGGACAACCTGTTGAAGTCAAGTTATATAGATCAATGATTGGCTCTCTTATGTATCTTACTGCATCAAGGCCTGATATCATGTTTGCAGTTTGTTTATGTGCAAGATATCAAGTCTCACTAAAGATTTCTCACATGAATGCAGTAAAGAGAATCTTCTGTTATTTAAAACAACAACCAAAGTTGGGGTTGTGGTATCCAAAAGAGTCACCTTTTCACTTAGAAGCTTTTTCAGATAGTGATTATGCAGGTGATAATTATGATCGAAGATCCACCACTGGAGGATGCCAATATCTTGGAAGAAGGTTAGTGTCCTGGCAATAGGGGTGGCAATTTCTGACCCGACACGAAACCTGACCTGAAACCGACACGAAAGTTAACAGGTTCGGGTTGTGCTAAATAGATTTTGGGTCAGGTTTGGGTTGACCTATCTAACCCGTTTATTAAACAGGTCAGGTTCGGGTTGGGAATAAAATAAGCGGGTCGACCCGCCAAACCCGTTTAAGATTTTTTTTCATAAACTTAAACTTATTTATATTTTATTATGTGGGTTAAATGTGTTAAACGAGTCGACCCGACAACGTGTTTAACCTGTTTAACTCGTGTAATGTGCCAAATTTTGTATATAAAAAGGGTTAAATGGGTCAACCCGAAACCTGCCGAACCGATTCAACCCGTTTAACATATTCAACCCGTGTAACCTATTAAGCCCATCAACCCAAGTATATTTACGGGTTAAATGGGTTAGGTTCGGGTAATGTCTAAACAGGTTAGGGTTGACATAGTTGACCCGATGATTTAAATGGGTCAGGTTTGGGTTGGGATTTTCTGACCCACCAACCTGACAACCCGAACCCGCCAACCTGAACCCGACCCGAATTGCCACCCCTACCTGGCAATGTAAGAAACAAACAATTGCAGCAACATCCTCTACTGAAGCAGAATATGTAGCTGCTGCAAGCTGTTGTGGACAAGTTTTGTGGATGCAGAATCAACTCTTGGACTATGGGTTTAATTTCAAAAATACTCCTATCAACATTGATAATGAGAGTACCATTTGTATTGTGAAGAATCCTGTGTATCATTCCAAGACCAAGCACATACAGATTAGGCATCACTTTATCAGAGATTGCTATGAGCACAGGCTCATTAATGTGGTTAAGGTTCACACAGATGATAATGTAGCTGATTTACTCACCAAAGGCTTTGATGTTTCAAGATTCAATCACTTGGTGGTAAGCATTGGCATGATTAACTACTGAGCTGCATTTAAGGGGAGGACTATTCAGTGTTAGTATAGTCCTATGCATTGCTTGATGGGAGGATATTTGTGTATACTTAGTTTCTACAGAAGAATTTGGAAAAGTACTGTTTTTCCGAAAAGTACTGTACTGCTTGGGAAAGTACTGCATATGTGGAAAGTACTGTTTGTCTTATTAAAGTACTGTTCCAACGGTTATATTGAGGGGTAATTAATTCTAAACGGTAAATTTGTTATTATGGGCTGTGATTTTTCAAATCTCACCTATAAATAACTACTCTCCGTTTTTCCCTCTTCCATTTATACTTTAGAATCTTTTTCATCACTTCTATATTATTCGATTACAATTCTTATTGTGTTTAACTAATCAACAATGGCGAATCGTCCTACTATTACAAAGCATAATACAGTGGCTAATTTGGACAAGACTGATGCGAATGTGGTTTTTCATGATATGATTGATTATCTTACTGGGTCGCCAATCAGTTATGCTCTTTTAGTTGAGCCAGATATCATTGCCCCTTGGATTCAAGAATTTTGGGCTAATGTTAGGGATAATATGGAGAATGATGAATATTATGTTCGATCAACTGTTGCTGGAAGAACTGTGAAGATTACAGAAGCCTCTATTAGAGATGATTTATTATTTGGAGATGATGAAGGGGCTATTCGTTTCGACAAGCAACTGATTTGGGATACATTTAGGGATCTTGGTTATGAAGGGTTATTAACAGAACAAACATTCAAGAAACCCTTATTTTTTCCTCATTGGAAATTTTTGGTTCATGTGTTGCTTCATTGCATAAGTGCTAAGAGTACTTCTTGGGAGCAGTTTGGGTCAAATATAGCATCTGCTATTGTTGGATTAGCTACAAATCGAGTTTTTAACTTCTCACGGCTAATACTGGATGGAATGCTCTCACATATTTCACATGGATCTAAATGGCTAATGTACCTAAGGTTTATACAGGTTTTCTTGAACAAGCAACTTGCTGATGTACCAAAACCTACTGACTTATTGCCTGTTATTGTTCAACAATTAAAGATTTTTACCTTTATGGCACGAAGGAGTGACTTATTCAGAGGACAAGATACTCCATTAACTCCTTCTATGATGGAAATTGTTGAAGCTGTTCGAGCTGAAGCTGGTGAAGATGAAGCTAGTAGCGGTTCTGCATCTGCAAGTACTGCTTCTCAACATACTGCATCTCCAAGTGCTGCATCTCAGAGTGCTGCATCCCAAGGTGCTGCTTCACACAGTACTGCTTCACAAAGTACTGATCATGAACATGTTGAAGTTCCACCATCTCCATCTCCACAACCATCTCCACAGGTTTCTCCACATACAGAATCTTTGTCATCTGGAGGAGATGAACCAACTATGGAGCCTGCACAACCAATTCTTAATAATTATGCTTTAACAAGGGAATTGACAAGGTTGAAGAAATCCTTTGAAGATCAGGCTACAGAAATTAGACGGTTGAAGCTCAAGTATCAAAGGTTAAAGAATTTTGTTGCGCCTTTTATTAAACGTTATAACTTATGGGTTAAGAGAGAAAACAAGCGCAGAAGGAAATTTAAGAAGACACCAAAAGTCAAACAGGTTTTTAAACCATCTTCTGTCCAATTGGGGAGGAATTTAGAAGAATAGAATTTGAAAGAAGATGCGGTTAAAGAGAATGAACCTGAAAGTTCTAAAAAGTCTGAAGAAAAGATCATTCAAGATACTGAGGAGCAAGTTCAAGTTCAAAGTACTGCTGATGATCAAGGTACTGAACAACAAAGTACTGCTTTTTCTCAAAGTACCTTCAGACAAGAGGTAATAACTCCAAGAGTATTAGATTTTGAAGAAGAAGCTGGTCCTTCTACAACAGTTATACAAGAAGAGGAGGCTATTCTCAAACCTATTCATTCTATAAGTGATGATGAGTTCATTGCTACAATTTTAGGAGATTTATCACAACCAAGATGTGGAGTTACTATTCGAGAAGTACAAGAAGAAGAACAACAAAGAACTTCTCAACCTGAAATTGATCCTAAGGATAAAGGAAAGGGTGTTCTAGTTGAAACTAAGAAGAAAAAGCTAACTTTGGCAGAACTTAGAGAAATTGAAGTTGTTAGGAATGAAGCTGCAGCTAGAAAGCTTCAAGAAGAGTTAGATGCTAAAGATAGAGAAGCTCAGGAAGCTCAAGAAGCTCAGAGTAGAGAAGCAGCTAAGAAGTTACAAGATAAATTAGATGCTGAAGCTGATAAACCATTACAGTCACCTACTCCTGTTAGATATATGCAAAGAAGACCTAATTTAGCTAAAGAAAGGAATGCTATGATGGCTTATTTGAAAGGTCGAGGATATAAAGGATTGCAGAAGCTGAATTATGTTGATATGAAAAGACTATATGATGCTTTGAAGAGTCTGGAGTTCATGTTTTAGAGCTGGAAAATGGAACAATGATACACATGTTTATAAACAGAAGATATCCTCTCACAGTTGAGCTTATGAGAAGAATGCTAGAGCATGGAATGGAAGTAGAAGAGGATAATGAAACTGCTTGCATGGTTATCAACTTGTTTATCAAGTGGACTACCATTGCTAAAGATAATGAATAAACTGGTATGAGACTTAATTGAATAAATTATTTTTGATAAATCAGTACTTTATTCAAAGTACTGTTGATCAAACAGTACTTTCATCAAAGTACTGCTTGCAGCTTTTTTAACCAGTTAAGTGATTTTTTTTAAGAAAACTTTTGTTAAGTAACAAATATTTTTAAACAAAGGTTGAATAAATGGTTTTTGAGATGATAACATCAATAGGTTATCAATCCACCATGGTTACAAAAGGATTGACTAATCCATGAGCAAACGGCTCTGGTAAAGATATATCAAATCCGTTTTTAGTTGACAACTTGCTAATAAGTTGGATGGTAATCAACTCACCATATCAGTAATGTGAAGAGTTGGCTAGCCCACAAAAAAATGGCTTGTGGTAAAGGCTGTGGAAAAACCATTATTGGTAATTAGTTCACCAATAGATAGAAGAACTAACTAGTCCAGAAGGGTACAACTTTTGGTAAAGACAAAACAAATCTGTTGATAGCTGATGATTTGCTAAAAATCATATGGTTATCAATGTACCATGGTCTTACACACCAAAACATTTGGCTACTCCGGAGATAATGGCTTTGGTAAAGAGATCTAAATCGATTAAATTTTCAATGATTCACCTCTCATAAGAGTTAACACACCTGGAAGTGATGAGAATAGTATGCAACTTTAACTGAATTAATGTACAAATTGTCATATGTTGCTGTGTTGCTGAAAAGATGGAGCTTGCTGAATGCTGCTGTGAAAGAATAATTCTAGAGATACTTTGACAAGCACAGACACTACAGAGATACAATCCAAAGACTAAGAAACAATATGTCCTTAAAGATGAAACTGTTAAAGATAAATTTTCAAGGGAACTTGAAGTCAAGCAAGTAGAATTCAAGTTAGGGGAGGATTGTTGGGATATGAAAGTGCTGAAGATATGAAAGTACTGAAGATTGATAAAAGTACTGTAATCTGCAAAGTACTGGAAAAAATCAAAGAGTCAAAGTACTGCTAAAGACAAAGTCAAAGTACTGCATAACGAAGTCAAAGTACTGCAAGAACAAAGAACTGTTATATTCGTTTATGGAAAGTATTGTAACTCTAGAATATTCTATGTTTAGATTACTTGTCGTAGAAGGATACAAAATGTAAACCGACTAGGATATCCTTGAGCCTATAAAAGGACTCCTAGATTGGCATTAGAGAGGTACGAGTTTATGAGTTTTAGAGTTTACGAATTCACAAGGTATTTAGTGTTTTAGAGAGAAGTTCGATAATCTTAGAGTTGTTTAGAGTATCTGCATAATAAGCAGATTTAGAGTTAATAATAAAAGTTATTCTTCTTAGCTTTGTTAAGTAAATTCCGCGTACTTGATAAAGATTGCTCAGTGTTTCTTTGTTAATAACATAGGATTTATCCGAGGTTATTAAACCTTAACAAGCTAGTTAAAGTTAGTTTGATTAAAGTATATCGATCCAACAATGTATGGGAATTAGTACCTGCTCCTGACTGTGCTATGATCATTGCTCTAAAGTGGATCTTCAAAGTAAAACTTGATGAGCATGGTGATGTATTAAAGAACAAGGCTCGATTGGTTGCAAAAGGATACCGTCAAGAGGAGGGTATTGACTTTGAAGAATCATTTGCTCCAGTTGCACGTATCAAGGCAATCAGAATCTTCCTGGCTAATGCTGCAAGAAAGAATATGGTAGTCTATCAGATGGATGTAAAGATGGCTTTTTTAACGGAGATCTTAAAGAAGTCGTATACGTCAGCCAACCTGAAGGTTTTGTGAATCTAGAGCATCCTACTCATGTCTATCGCTTGAAGAAGGCTCTTTACGGTTTGAAGCAAGCTCCAAGGGCTTGGTATGATACGCTATCAAAGTTTCTTCTATCTACTGGATTCAGCAAAGGAGCAGTTGATCCGACATTTTTTACCCAAAAGTCAGGCAAACATTTAATTCACGTTCAAATCTATGTTGATGATATTATTTTTGCCTCGACTGACCCCAATGAATGTGACCGTTTTTCTAAGGAGATGGGCTCCAAATTTCAAATGTCAATGATGGGACAAATGTCATTTTTCTTGGGATTACAAATTTCACAAAGTCCCGGAGGCATTTTTATCAATCAATCTAAATATGCAAATGATATTTTAAAGAAATTTGGATTTGATTCTTGTGACCCTCTTGACATTCCCATGATAAAGCGTACAAAACTGGATGAGGACCACTCAGGGATCATGGTAGATCAAATGAAATATCGTAGTATGATTGGATCCCTGATGTACCTAACAGCCAGTAGACCTGATATTCTGTTCGCAGTATGCATGTGTGCTAGATACCAGGCTAAGCCTACCAAAAAGCACCTTGAAGCGGTTAAACGGGTCTTTCGGTATCTCCAAGGAACCATCAATATGGGACTTTAGTACCCGAAGGACACCGGTATGTCACTAACAGCCTACGCAGATGCTGATCATGCAGGATGTCAAGATACACGTCGAAGCACGTCAGGAGGTGCTCAGTTTTTAGGTGATAAGCTTGTGAGCTGGTCTTCAAAGAAACAAATGAGTACTTCTATATCCTCTACAGAGGCTGAATACATAGCCATGTCATCTTGTTGTGCTCAAATCCTATGGATGAGATCCCAATTATCTGACTATGGCTTTGAATTCAATAAAATCCCTCTGTATTGTGATAACAAAAGTGCCATTGCTCTCTCATGCAACAACGTTCAACATTCAAGAGCAAAGCATATTGACATTCGACATCATTTCATCAGGGAGCAAGTGGAGAATGGTGTGGTGGAACTTTATTTTGTAAGGACTGAATACCAGTTCGCAGACATCTTCACCAAAGCTCTTCCTAGAAAACGTTTTGAGTTTATTCTTCCACGACTTGGTCTAAAGAGTCTACAACCGGAAACACTCAAACGTCTTCAAGAGGAAGACGAGGAGTAAAAGTTTTTCTTCATCCATCTCTTGTATATATTTATTCAAAAAGCAAAATACAAAATTATAAAACCAACAAAAAGCAAATAGAAAAATATAAAAACTTTCAAAAATCTATAAAAATTTGAAAAACTCGAAAATTTTCAAAAATATTATCATTTTGTCATGTTTTTCTTGATTCGATTATATCTACGGTCTTTGTGTTGTCATTCAAAGAGTGACACGGGTCTTTAGATGTTGTTCGAATGTCCATAAATCAATTTAAAAAAAATAAAAAATAAAAAATAAATAAATAAATAAATAAATTTTTTTTGAGATAATGTAAAACAATGGCTTATAGTCATTTCAGTCTTTAACCCGTTTTTAAAGAAAGAACAGAGCCATGCCTAATCTCATGTTTCAAATCCCATGCTCTGATTCTAAAAACAAATGTTTGTCACCAAAAGGACAAATGTTTCCTTCACAAATATTTTTCCTTCTATAAATTCTTCTGAAAAATATTTGTTATCTAAAATGAAAACTAATAAAAATAACTCGGACTCAATTTTTGAAAATCATCTGGACTTGAAAGTTGTCAAAATCTCTATCTCTCAATCAACAACTTATGTCATTGATTGAGGGGGAGAATGATTTCATTAAAGATCAAAAGGTTATTTGTCATACTATTAGTTCAGACCACGGTTTATGTCATGTTTTCAAAAGATATTCAAGCATGTTTAATCTTTGGAGTTTAAAGTCTCTAATTTGATCGTTATCGGTTAAATGTTTTCATAAGCAAGTCATGATTCTCCTCAAAAGCTTTCAAAATTAATTTAAATCTACAGATATCACAAATCTCAAATGATTTGAAAATTGTGATCGGGGGAGAATTTGTGATTTAAATTGGATTTAAATTGATAATTTGATAAATGGTTTTATAGTAATTTACAAGCTCTCCTCCCTACATGTGACAAACGATTTCGAATTTTCCATGCACATGTTGAGGGGGAGCATCTATATCCAACCAAAAAGGACTGAAACGTGATTGATTTGTTTTAATGTGCAGGTTTTCCCTTATATGTGCAAAACACTTTCGAATCTTGATGCACATATTGAGGGGGAGCAACTGTTTGAAAACCACATCCTTTCCAAAAATATCCGTAGCTAAGTATGAAAAATACTAATTTTGATCAGGAAAGTGATATTGATATCTTTTAGAAAATGGTAATCAAAGAAGTGAATCCTTCCTCTTGCCTCCGTGTGCCAAAACGATTTCAAATACTCGATGCACATGTTGAGGTGGAGCTCTTTTTCTAAAATATCAAAAACAATTCAGGTACAAAATGCTTTGATAATATATCACAAGTATCTGGATTGACTTTCAAATGGTTTTCAATTGGTTCTAATGGCTGATGAATAATACCAGACCAAATTTACTTTATGTATGGTGATATAAAGATAGTTAGGTTAGGTATTCGTTCCCAAGATCCAGCCAGAACCGGAGGGATCTACCCAGGGACAATCCACTAGATAGTGTAGAAGTCCTTAGGTATAATGAAAAAAGGAGAAAAGTGAGATATGGGAAGAGTGCGGACTGAGATAGAGCTAGAACTGGAATAAACCCAACAAGGTTCTAGGTATGAAGTCTCGGTAAGCACTGAAGGGGTTGAAGAATGAAAAAGAAATGAATGTAAAAAGGGTGAAAATAAATAGCCCTCAAATAATTCAACCTTAGGGCAGAAACCGGGTTCAATACATATGCTACTGGTAGTTACTAAGGTAACAGTGGTATTGAAGACAAGACGTCATGGACCCAGTGACGCACTGCACTACAACTTCCCAAGCCACTCAAGTTCCTCTTAAAAGGAATTGTTTCATTCTCACGGGGAACCTACATTATCTATCGACTCTCTCTTAGAGATTGTTGATATTGAAGAAGGAGACCCTCTCCCTAGTCTCTGGCATAGGAACCAAATGTGCACTATTGAGTCTAGAGCCAAGAGATCATCAAATAAATCTCAATAGGACACTGTCAATGAAGACTCTCTGCTTCACACAATGTGGAAAGAGAGAATATATATTAAAGAGTCCTACGCAGTATCCTTGTGGTATTGCCAGAACATCTGAGTTATATGCAAACATATTCACAATGAAGATGGAAAGCCTTCTAGAGCCAACATCAAACAAGCTCTTAGTAGGTGGCATGTGAGATCTATCCAATAGATCAACCATGTGACAACTGAACAGAAAAAATGGGGCGATTCAAAATTATGAATCAATCCTGGTTCAGGTTATGGATTGATGGATGCCTTTGAAAAACAGGTCGTTGTGCTTAAAACTCTTTTCTCTAGCACATCGACTGTGTATTTATGTTTCAAAATAAAAGGTATTTATGATTGATAATTGATTTTCAAAACCTTCGTTGTATTGCAAAAACACTTTTTATTGAGCAATACACGATTGTTTTTCAAATCTCTTTTCATCAATCAGTGAATCTCAATTCGCTGGTTCACTCACGCCGTGTTGTCTTCTTTGAGACGTTCCGGTTTGAGAACAGCTAGAGCAGCTACGAAACCCTGTCAAGGAGATTCTTAGGAATCCTACCTGATCACAGGCAGTACTTATACTGATCAATGGGGAACCTTGGGCCGTGTACCTCAATTCAACGAAAGTGATCAAAGACACTTTCGTGTGTTTTATTGCTAAATGTTGTATGCAGGTACACCCAACGTTTGCAGCTGATCAGAATGGAGAGGTCAATCCATAGCCGCATGCTCACACAACACATTCATCTCTACAGAAATCATGATAAGTGCATCAACGACTCTGATACTCTCACTCCATGCTTCTGCTACGCTGCTGCAAATTTCATGAATCAACTAAAGCTTCCGCTACTCTGATGAGAAGATTTCATGATCCAGAATGTGAGCATGTCGGTCCAAAAGTCACAACATCACATAATGTCAACACTACAAAGGAAGAGTCAGAGAATTATGGTAGCTCATGATCTCAAAGCTGGCTCAAAACTCATTATCACGTGGATCAGTTAAAAATCTCCACTTGGATTAACCAAACATGCAAAACATGAAGAATCTTAGACTACGAGCTACAGAGCGAAGAACTTTAACAAGAATCCAAGAACAATCTTAATGTTATATCTGTTTGTATTCAATGTAATTTGAGGTGACCTCCCTTAGGGGGAGATTGTTAGGAATTGGAAATTCCAGTTATTAAAGTGTCGGTCACCTCAAGTATATGTAATTGTTAGAAAGCTCCTAGTCATAGTAAATTTAATGTTAGGTAGTATTTAGTTAAATAACACCGTGGAGGACGGACGGGTCTTTACCCACTGTATGCCTGATCCACAGCCTGTAGGTGGCGTTTATGTAAGATACTATAAATACCCTCTACCTCCCAAGGTAGAGGGTTGGAGCTCATAATAATACTTTTACTTTCTCTCACTAAGTTCCCAAACCTATAAACTTTCTCTCTCTAAAAACATCAAGTTATACGCCCCACTTGATCATGGTTTGATGTGTTTGTGAAATCCTGACTAATTATAACTTTTCAAAAATGAGAATCACACAACAACCCAGCAACTCACGACATCAAAAATAATTTCATGAACAAACCCGATACACACAAACTGGGTTAACTCAAAGAAAAACTAAACAAAACATACCCAACAATTAATAGATCCGGTTTCTGTTAAATCTGACCCGACCCGACCCGTAAGGTTTGACCTTGTCAACGCAGAGACTCAACTCATCAAGAAGCAACACAGATCCAGTTCTAATTCGAAACACCCATCACCCTAAACGGATTACAAACTGATTCGAGACCCACAATACGCGACACATACTCCCCTTTCAGATTCATTAACCAAGAGCAACATAATAATAAAAGAAACCCATAATCAAACGTTATCACAGTTTCTTAACTACACAAAACTTATAAAAATTGTTTCCAATTTGTTTGCCATACTAGGTTAACTCAAAAACGTTTTTAGGCTTTATAATCTCCACAAAACTTTTAACACAATATATATGTTAATATATATGATTGATAAAAATAACAAAATATAGGATATGGTTATGTTTTACCGTGAGAGAAAGAGAGAACGAGGTCATTTGTGGTATTCCTTTACGAGTACTACTCGTATCCACCAAGCTAGAACCCCTTGAGCTCAATTTTATTTGAAACCCTAACAATTCAAATCTAATAAATTAGATTCAGCGCGCATGAGATGGTTTCACGATGCATGTGTTATGAAAATAGAACCACGGGGTCACGATCTACAAGATGGGATGGGTGGTGTTGATGTAGGAGATGGCCGGAATTTGGCCGGATTTCGGTGACGGCACCGGAACCCTAATTGGGTCGCCGTATTTTCTAAAGAGAGAAAGGAGGTTATTGGTGTGTGTGTGTTTTGTAGTGAGAGAAGAAAGATGAGAAAATGAGAGAAGGTGTGATGTGTGGGGTTTATATAGTCCCATGGAGGACCTAATATGTACATTTAAAACCACAAGGGACGGCCATGTAACTTATCCAGGGACCATACACGTAACTTTGTAAAACTTTTGCTATATTAGGTTCGGGGCTCGTTTGGACTAGCAAACGAGGAATTCGTGCCAATGTTCTTAGAATATTATTTCTAATAAAAACGATATATAATACGACTTGTATCTCAAATTAGTTAAAACGATCGCTCTAATTGATGTTTCTCCAATTACGACGCATCGAGGAATTTACGAGTTGTCACATCGTCTGCACACGCATCGGGCCACACAAATCCATGTGAAGAAGATGAAGAACATGCTGAGAGCTTTGTTCCCTCTTTGAAGGAAAGTGAGCACGAGTGCTCTTCCATTGTTCACAAGCTGAGCATAAGTGATCTTTTAAATACCTAAACCTTGGAAGACCTTCAACTAGTTTATGTCGTGCAAGATTGGTTATGGTTTGAAAGTTCAAATGTGAGAGTCTGCGGTGCCACAGCCATGATTTTGTCGATGTTTCCTTAGAAAGTAGACAGATGGGAGATGAAGCAATCATGTCTTGCACTGAGATTTTGTAAAGGCTTGATGAGCGATTTCCAGACATAAGATCGTTTCCTTGTAGATCACGGATGAAACAAGTTTTCTCCCTAAAAGCAACTTCCAAATCACCATCACAAAACTGATCGATTAAAAATAGATTGTGACCGAGGCCTTCCACATAATAAACCCTGCTAATTTTAATGTTCCCATTGATGTAGTCTCCGTAGCCTATGATAGCTGTGAAGTGATCATTCCCGAACCTGACAGTGGCAATGAACTTTGAGACAAAGTGTGATAAAAGTTTGAGAGTGCCTGTCATGTGCCGAGAACATCCACTATCAACAATCCAAATGATGGTCTGTATCACCTGCATTACACACAGACGACGCAGGTGGAATAGAAGTAGAGGTGGAACCCAAAGAGTTAGAGGGTTCCGTTACAGTTACAGTTGAAACACACATGTTTATGATTTTAGAAATCCATTTAAAGCTAGGTGTACTTTGTAACCATCTCTGCCAAGTCCAACTAGTTTGCGCTTTGGTCTTAGTGAATGCACTAGGTGATATTCTCTTCCTAGGAGGTGAAGTGGGTTCTATGGGTACATCAATGATATATGCAGAAACACTAGAAGGTGGTTTACCTAGCACTGACTTAGAAGCACATTAGTGGGCCTAGAGGTAATTCGATTTCTATGTTTCCACTTACGAGATAAGATAGATTTAGCAACACATTTATCATGACAACCAGAAAACATGTTTTTACAAAAACCAATACAAGATGCTTCAAACAAAACATTCAAGGTACTTAAAGGTTCAACATTCGTTACATCACTTTATCTATTACATTTGTCTAACGCAATGTCTAAAGTAGGTGCAACATGTGTTTTATTCAAAGTCGTAGTGTGTTCTTCTACTTCAGGGGTCTTTACGGATCTTCTCTTACGTTGCAACTTCCTATTCTTCCTGTTTTTGCTCTTAAGCTGTGAAGTGCTAACGCTAGGATTAGAGGCAACTACTCCTGCAGAAGTGGAAGGAAGCACATTATTATCTTGTGGTTTGTCATTAGGCATCCTAGTGTCAATTTTAAACATTCCATGTGCAAGGACATTTGTGTTACTAGATTTATATTTTTTAAGTTTCACCAACTCCTCTTTCAACTCTATGATAGTGTGTAACAAATCTTGGTTTTTAGAGCGAATGTTTCCACTAATGTTTAAGACCTCTTTAGTGTATGCAAGATGATTATCAAGTTCTTGTAATGCTTTAGCATGAGTCTTTTTGAGAAAATCAAATATGACACCATATTCAGTTTTGACTTTGGCAATTTCTTGTTCATATTTTGAAATTTGACATTTTAAAGACACGTTTTCCTCATCCAGTCGTTCAAGTTTTGGTTCAAAAGTTTGAGTACTCGACTGTTTGAGTTTGTTTTGCAAAGCAAGTTCTCGATCATTACAATCTTTTTGACACCATAGAGGACGACGTTTTACAATCGAAATTTCATTTAACAAACGCTCGTTTTCAGCTTTCAAAGACTCGATTTGAGACACATTATCAACATTCGCAACATGATCAACCAAATCAACAGAATTAACAGCAATATTATCAGATGCAGAAACAGCAGTATGATATAAAACAATAGACATGGTATCAGCACAGGTAACATCTTCTAAGATTCGATCGACATGGTTTCTAAAAGATTTGTTTTTCTGTTTAGTTTTCAAAGTCCATGCCTCGCTTGCATTGAAAATTGCTTTCAATTGCCCAATCTCCTTCTGAAGATCCCGTTCCCAACATTTTGCACACATACGAAGATTTCGAATATGGGGTAAAAGTTTTTTTTGAAAAATATCCCTTTGTTTTCGCACATAAGGCGATTGAAAAGTTTCAACTTTTATTTCCGAATTACGTTCAATTTCTTGTTCCAAATGATTAATGTCAGACATGAATGTATCAAAATATTTAAGTAATTGACATCTTTCGGGTGATGGTGTGATTTTACTCAAAGAAGGTAAAGGACCATTTATTTTGCAACTTGTTGGACGGGAACAACATTAGAAGAGGACTCAGGAATTTGTGTGATAACCCACGGTGTATTTGTATTATCCAGTTGTTTGACAAAAGTCATTTTTAAATAATCAGATGGTTTGTTATATTCAACTTTTTCCATTTTTAATCAACTCTCGTCATCTGCATCGAATTCCTCTTCATGATTATATTCAACAACACTCATAATGGAATCATCAATTCTATGTTCTGCATTGTACACTTGAGGATTTGGTTTGAATGCTCTATGTGAAAAACGTGGTTTGTAATCAGCAAGAATTGGCCCATATCCATCTGGATTTGGCTTAAAAGTAAACTTTTGAATTGTTGTGATTGACTCACCATGTTTATAAATAACAATTTTAAACTCTTTGATTTTGTTTTGTAAATCAACAATTTCATCAAGATACTGATCAATTCGCGTCCTTGAATGTTTTTTGTACTCAGAAAACTGTTTTTGACATGTTAACAACTCAGACTTGGCTTTTTGAGTTTCCGAAGTAAGAGCGTTAATTTGTTGTTGATGATCAAATTTTTGTTGTTCTATTTGAGAAAGCAATCATTCTTGGATTCAACTAGATCACGTATCTGTATTTCCAAAGATTTTTCATTTTGGTATGATTTTGAAAAAGCGACTTCAAAACTGTATTCACGTTTCTCTTTTGTTTCAAAATTTTTGAGTTGAAACTTATAGCATTCATTATCCTTAGTTTATGTGCAATCTTAGCATTAAGATTCTTATTAATCTCATTGCACTTCTCTAATTTAGATTGGGTGGTCTGAAATAAGGTCATGACCCTGGGATCTGGATTAGATAAAGGCTTATTTTGTTCAAAGTGAGTCTCAACATAATCATTATTTAGATCCTCAAATATAACCAATGAGTCAACTTGATTTTCAATGTTAACCATAAGGTCATCTTGATCGTCAAATGTAACTACGGGATCCATTTGATTATCTTCGTGATGAGATGTAGAAGGCTCATGTTGAACACTCTGTGCCTCGTCGGATGCAGATGCAGGCAGAGATATCAGATCGTGTATAAGACATATGTTAGGATCCGATACCTGAGACAAGCCATCAGTGTCATAGACTAGGCCTGTGTCACTCATGTGGAGCTCTTGCATGTTGACCATCAACATCACAGCTGCGTTAGCTTGCAAGTCCTCCACGTCATCATTAGATTCTGCATAAGCCATGAAGCTCTGTTCCTTGTTTGTAAGTGTTCCACCAGCTTCATCCTTGAGAACCAAGAGTAAAGCCTCCTTGTGATAAGTGCTGCCTCTTGTTCTCGGCTTTGGGCATGCATTCGCCAGATGACCCTTTTCGTTGCAGTTGTAGCATCGAATACCATTATTCCCAGTCTGAATATTTCCCTGATCAACCATTTGAACCCGTTATTATGGAGCACCCATGTTATTCCTTCCATTAGCATTAAATCCTTGACCACTACCCATCGGACGACCATTTCCACGGTTCTGAACCTCAACCCTTCCATTTTTAACAGCTGCTTGATTCCTTGTGTTAGATGAGGTATGAATACGGTTGTTGGATTTGTTAGCGAATCTCCCGAAGGCTCTAGCAATTAATAAAAATCCTTGATTCAACGTATCGAAAGCTTCTGCATCCTCATTTGGTGTCTCACTGTAAAGTGCTGAATCAGTGTTGTTGTTGTAAGGGACCAGTTGAGTTTCTTGTGATTGCTGTGAAGGGTCATATGGTGTAATCTGAGCAGATTGTTGTGGTGGATTAGTAAAGACAGTTGGCAAGTTTAGAAATTGAGGATAACAAGCTTGAGTGTACAAAGCAAGATTTTGATTATCCGGTAGAGTTGGAGATGCATGGACTCCACGGAGAATTCTATCTTTGTCTACTTCCTTTTGATGGTGCTTCAAATAGTCATACAACAATCCGTACATTGTTTGATGAAGATTCTTAGCTTGACGGATGAATGTAACATACTTTTCCCAATCAGGACCAAGACAGCTGAGGAACTTTGTATTGATTACAATCCTTGGCATAATGATGTCGTGTTTGTCCAAGTCATTGATGATGTCTGAGAACCGATGATAATATGACTCTAATGATTCCCCTGGTTCAATCATGAAATTCTCATAGGATAAGTAAATTTTTGATTCCATGTCTTCTTGATTGAGTTATGTGCCTTCCATTAGAAGATAAATGTGTTCCCACATAGCTTTTGCAGTTTTCTGAGCATTAACACTGCGAAGAATCGGATTGGGTAAACACAAAAGGATATATTGCATTGCAAGTTCATCTGCTTCCAAGTGAAGTAGTTGTTCAGCAGTTAGTTGATCTACTCTGAGAGTGGTGGTAACATCATCTCTTGGTGGATCAGCAGTTGGATCTCCGGGGACGGTTATAGCAGGCATTTGAAAAGGACCTTCAAAGATGACCTTCTTCAAAAACTTACCATGTGGTTTCTTGAGATCACAAAACCTAAAAAACCGTATCACCCATTGATCATAGTTTCCGAGAGTGAGCATTGGAGGTCTATCAAGGGATCCAGCTTCATGAATGGGTTGTTGGCTGCTTAAGGCTTCACACATCTTTGCAAACCAAGAAGGTTCCTTTTGCGTTGTGACATTCATAGCATACTTAGCTGAAACTGATATTGGAAGTAGTTAGTATGCTGATATTGTTGACGAGGGTTTTGTTGAGGGATTTGTGGTGGAAGAGGTTGTGCTCCTTGAGGAAAGTAAACTGATGATGGTTGTTGAAATTGTTGTTTAGGATATTGTCGTAGTTGTTGTTGTTGTTGTTGTTGTTGAGGATACTCATGAGGAAAGTAGTTGGAGTATGGTGGTTGAGACATCTTGAAACTTGTGTTTATGATGGATCTTTGTAGTCGAATGAAACTTGATGTTGTTAATGAAGCACACTTAGGCGTAAACAAAGCTTAGGCGTAAACTGATGACCTTACGCGTAACTTCCACTTACGCGTAAACAATAGAGCTTAGGCGTAAATCCTTCTTACACGTAAACTTTAGGTTAAACGTAACCTTAGGCGTAAACTAAATGCTTAGAAGTAAGAACCTTAGGCGTAAGCAAGCTTAGGCGTAAAGTGTTTACTCGTAAGAGTTTAAGCTTATGCGTAAACTTAGGGTTTTACCTAAAAAATCTTTTACACTTGTCCAAGTGTAAAAGATATCCACAAGTCGAAGTATTTTCAGGCTTATCCAAGCAAGAAAACACTGAGTTAACCAACAGCTTTGAAGATCGTTGAATAAGATTCCTTACGCGTAAAAGCTTAGGCGTAACTTTCGGACTTAGGCGTAGAAGCTTAGGCGTAAAACTAGGGTTTCGTTATGCGTAAAACAAGTTAAGCGTAAGAAACTAGGGTTTTCTTATGCGTAAACTCCACATAATTCACCAAAACTGATGTGTATGCACTAAAACGTTTTGTAAACTTGATTTTAATGATGAAACAGCTTCAAAATCACTAAAATAACAAGAAAGTTGGAAACTTGATAAACTAAGGTGAAATTTTTGCTTATGCGTAAAACAAGTACACGAACTAACACCAAGCTTAAAAACTATCTAAAACGCGTAAAGTTTGTAACTTTTTTCATAAACAAGGCACCTTAACACTAAATAAACCTTAAATCCATAAGAATCTTGAGTTTACAAGTGTAAAAAATGAAAGTTTTATGCGTGAGAAATGTGACAAACGAACCAAACGTACGCGTAGACAATAAAACTTCAAAAAAACCGTTTCACCCAACTAGATGGCGTATGATACCACTGTTAGGTCACCATAAGTTAACACAAGCATGAAGATGATAGAAATAAGGTGAGAAGGGACGGTTGCACACACAAACACACGAGACAATAAGAAAGGTTATGCGTATGGTATTATGAGTGAACAACACTTCTCAAATGAGAAGTAAATAAGTATTTATAGGGGAAGGGAGCTAGGGCAACACATCTAGTCCCTTCTTTGCCAAATGGGCCTTAGCATGGGCTTATGGGCTTTCTACATAAGCCATGCCTTAATTACTAACATAAAAGCCATATAAATGTAACCTATTACATATAAATGACTAACACTTCGTAATAATGTTTAGGAGCGTTTCCAATAGTCACCTCGACTCTTTGACTCCCGTGTTAAACCCTTTTGTTGCACTCAACTTTAGTGCAAGATACCCCCTAGTTACACCCTTTCGAGCCATTCTTTTCATTTCTTACCCATATAATGTATTGTTTCGTTACTTCTATTCGCCTTAGCCTACGGTGTAGTCTTAGTTTATGATTGGGAAGTCGCCATTTGCCTAAGTTTGACGTTTGGGTAGAGAGATTCGGGAATCATGCCTACGTTGAAGACATATTATTTAATATCATTGAAGACCCCCTGTATTCCTCATATATGTTTCATCTCAAGTGAGAGATGTCTATTTATTATTTGTAGTTAAAAAAATGAAAATGAGAAAAATATTAGTTTATTCGTTTAATATTGTATAAAGGATAGTGCATGAATTATAAGAACTACTCCTGAAGCTTATTGGACTAGAATCGGGGAGCTTACCTCGATCACATTCCATTGAAGATTGAGGTTGATGGCAAATCTACATCAACTATTTTTGAAGACTAAGTTAGTGTGAAACTCGCCTTATGACATCTACATTGGCACACTAAGTTATTACATCAT